>JAPKLX010000014.1:4516842-4530470 GCA_026898415.1 Leonotis leonurus | reverse complement strand
TCTTAAGGTAATTAATCATCATCTTTATATCTTTAGCTTGTAAAATTGATGGAAAATTTCTCTTTTCATCCATGATAATTTCATGACCTATAGCTTGTAGTATATGGCTTTGATTTTCATATATGTTGTAGTAAATAGATAGAACATCATGTTTTAAGTTAGATTATGCAAAGAATTCTTAGAGATGATGGATAATTAAATTTTCCCTAAATTACTACATAAACCCTAATTTTAATCTATAGGAATTTGGATGAATTTGCTTGAATTAAGCATGGATAAGTATCATTAGAGATCAATAAGCATGATTAGAGCAAGAAATTAGATCAAAAATCCAACTTTCCATACTTCTTCATAAGGACCGAAAATGGAGCTTAATTGTTCTATAAGATTTTGATTTTATTTGTTCAAATTGAGATCATATTTGAACTTATGGGTATGAATAATGCTTAGATTAATTTATTTAGAATTTTCCAAGCATTGGAAAGGAATTTTCCAAATTTAGTGGGAAGATGAAGTTTCTAAGTTTATAGGTATATGATATTATCAAGATGGAATGATGATTCCTTAGAGTTCATTGAGCTATACTAGGCATAATTGAATCAAGAAACTAAAGATAAACTCAATCTTACATTAAGATGTAAAATTCTTAAGAAGAAGGGCATAATTGAAACTTATATATAGAGATTATATTTGTTAGATTTGATGAAGTAGTTGAGATAAAGAATGAATATGGTGGCTAATGTGAGATTATGAGATTGAATTAGCCAAGTATGTAAAAGTTGGAAATTGTTAGTTTAGTAAGTAAAGAAGTGAAGTAATGATATAAATAAGATAAGTGATTAAAGAAATGTTAGAATAGAAGGATGCAATAGCCGAATAAATTATAAGCATACGAAATGATAATTAAGTAAAACATAAGAAGAAGAATGAGATTATGAAATTACGATTTCATAAAGAAGAGAAAGATGTCTTATCTTTAAATGTTTTACTTAATGTAAGGTCCAGCTGAGAAAGAAGTGAAAGCAAAGAAAGAAAAGGCAAAGCCTCAGGATAAGTAGATCTCTCTATCCAGGTGGGCTTTCTAACCAAAAGCTATGCACGTGCTAAAGATTGTTTATGCATTATGTTTTATGTTTTATGTTAAAGAAGTTGACTTGCCTGTTTTTTTTAAGCATGTTGCATATTGCCTATCTACGAGAGAATTACGATATCGGCCCTATGCCGGACGAGCTGCCGGTAAGGGTGTGTACACATTTGTGACCGTGAGCCGGTGAGCGGACTGGCTGGTCATAGTGTTTGAGAGGGAGGCCTACCTCTCAACACAAGAAGTGCGTAGATATGGTATTTCAGATTTCAGATTTATGTCTGCAGACACATTTCATGCATGCTCAGTTACATTATTTCCAGAAAAGAAAGATTTTGGCAAGTCAATGATTTGGCTCTATGAGCAAGTTTTAAATGTTTTGGCATGTGTCCACTGAGTGCTTTATGTACTCACGCCCTGCATGTTTTCTTAACGTGCAGGTTGAGCTGGAGATGGCGATGGATTCGAACACTGTAGTTGTTTTGTTATGTGAACTACTCAGTGAACCATAGACTGTTTTGTTGTTCATGTTAGTTGTTTGTATGTTGAGTTATATGTCGTCATACATGTAGCTCAACTCATGGTTCCGTTGCGATCCTATGTTTGATGTCATTTGAACGATTGGCACCTTTGTATTGGTTTAGCTGTTGATATCTATGGTAGCATCTTCCTTGATGAATTATTATGTGTTCTCCCTATTTCTTGGTTGCTTGAGATGGTCTTTTGATGTATTGAAACTCCAAGTTCAAAAATTGTGTAAACTTAAATTTTGCTAGAAACAGGGCAGTCAGTTGAACCCTCTTTTCCGTGAGTTTTACCTGTCCGAATATTCTGAATTTGGTACCATTTTAAAGATCTTTTCGATAGCTTTCCAACGGTTCTTTCGGTTCTTAAATCGGAGTTCAAACGAGAAAGTTATGGGCTTTCGAAGTCGAGGTGTCCGTCCTGCCCTGTTTTTCGCGAGAGTAAATTTTAGTTTCTTTGCAACCAAACATAAATTGTTAGAGTTATATCCAAGTTAAGTGAGTCATGGCTTAATCTCTTGACTAAGAAAGGGTTAAGAAATTGGGCTGTGACACCACTGGTAGGTTCGTGGGTAGAATTTAGTATCCATTTAGTTTGTTGGTATGAGTATGGATATTAACTATCCATACCCGCGAAATCCATATACCCGCGAAAATGTACCCACGAAATACTCATGAAATACCCGTAAAAAATCCACATATTCATCTAATATTAACCATATTTATCTATTTTTTATATAAGATTATATATTATTTCCATCAAAAGCTATATCTAATATATCTTAAATATTGAAATTATATATATGTCGGGTAAAGGATATCCACGAGTGATAGGTTGATCGGCATCGAGCGGGTGGTGGGTTGCGGGTACCCGATGGATGGTGGGTTCATGGGTATCCATGGGTAGTGGGTTTGAGTGATTTTAATATCCACGGATACCTTCGTGGGTAGAATTTAATATCCATTTAGCTCGTGGGCATGGGTATGGATAGCTACTATCCATACCTATCCATACCCGTCGTACCCTATTGCCATCCCTATCAGCGATAGAGGTTCACACTTCTACAACTTCACCATCACTAGTTTGCTCAAGAAGTATGAAGTTCACCACCGTATGTCTACTACATACCATCCCTGAACCAATGGCAAGCTGAAGTCTCCAACCGCATTGTGAAGAACATTCTGAGGAAGGCAGTTGGCGAGACAAGGAAGGACTGGAGTGACCACCTTGACGATGCACTTTGGGCATACATGACAGACTACAAGACTAACTTTGGAATGTCTCCATACCGTATGGTATACGGAAAGCTGTGCTATTTACCTGTCGAGATGGAGCAAAATCAATCAAGATTGAGATGAAGTTGTTGAAGGAAGGAAGTTAAGTTTGCAAGAGCTAGAAGAGATCCGAATGTTTCCTTGTACAAGAAGAAGCTGAAAGAAGTGGCATGAACACATAGCTCGAGGAAGGAGATTCAACAAAGTCGAGCTGGTGCTTTTATATAAAAACCGCCTCAAGTTTTCCTCTGGCAAGCTATCTACCAAATGGAGAGGACCATACATGGTTTGGGAGCATTACCCTAATGGCTCTACCAACATTTAGGATCTCAAGACCAAGTCACTTTTCAAAGTCAGTGGAAATAGGCTCAAGGCCTATTATGGATATCGCCTTGAAATGAAGTCACAGACCTTGCCCCAGAAGGTCCCATTGAAGAAGCTTGATCAAGAAGTAGCACTACGTCGATGCCAACGACGTTAAAATCAAGGCAAGGCAACATGGTATTTTTATCTCTTTTTGTTTTTTCCTCTTTATTTCGTTCTTTTTATTTCGTTTTATTTTTGGTGTTTTATTTTTGTATCTTAGCTCATGAGCCCAATTGACCCATTCTAACACTTTGCCTCAAGCAAAGTGTGTGAGTGGAGGGAAAGAAGGCTCCTGACTTGAGATTCCTCTTGACCAATTCAGGGAAAGAAATTTTCCTGCCCAGGGAAACCCTAGTTTTGTCTTGTGCAAGGAAAGCATCGAGAAACGTGAAGATGGAGTGCCGTTGGGGACTGTTACGCTGAAAAGGTAATTGTCGCGCATGTCAGCGCGTCAGTCAGGCCATTAAGTGCCTGCCGCCTGCATTATTACCCCCTATAACCGCCTCTACCCACTCTTTTCTCTTCTAGACGTTACAACCAACCCCCCACCAAGAAACCCTCTTCAGTCGCAAAAACCGCCATACTCACCACCTACAACCCATTATTATCCAACTACCCCCACTCTCTCAACCACTCACCTTGCATGGTACTTACCAGCCCGAAAAACAAGCATAGGAAAACTGCAACTAGCGGCTTTATAGACTTAACCCTTGACGAAGAACCAAAAAGCACAATGGTATGAAATAAAGTTCCAGCCAAGAAGAAGGGAGAGACCAGCAACCAACCCTAATCCATGGCCACTGAAACCCAACCACCACCTACAAACATCACCCCAAAAGTTGTCATAACGACACCCAAGGTGCAGCAAAACAACCCACCACTCAACGAAACAGAGGAAGAAGTGGAGGCCAAGGAAGAGAACGAAGAGGAGGAGGAAGCGGTGGAGTAGGACAAAGCAGAGGAAATGGAGGTTGATCAACCAAAAGAGGCAAGTCAAAAAGAGAGCTTGAGCAAGGCAACAGAGGAGGAGGTTGAAGAAGTTTCATCTAAGAAGAAGACCCCACGCAAGCACTGGTTCAAGACAGTGAAAAAGAAAGAGAAAACTACCCTGTGAGGAAGACAAGAGCCAGAACTACTAAAGCCAAGACAACGGATCTGGACGGAAGAGAGATCGTGGTCCCAAAGACCATTGATTTCAAGGTCTTGAAGCAGCTTGGTGTGGAAGAGCAAGTCAGAGAAAGGTTTTGTAGCGTTAAGATTGAAGTGGAGATGGGAGGAATCCCTAGCGTAATGGAGTTTTCACTCACAGGCAAGCAGCAGAAGGTGGCAGTTGAAGATCTGGATGTAATTCTGGGCATGATTGATTTCAGAGAGAATTTTAATCCGGAGTACAAGCCAGCAATCAAGGTAGTCCCCAACGCACCCAAGGAGCAGTGGAACTGCTTGTGGGAGGGCCTTGTCAGGACAAAGAACTTTAAGGGGAGTGAGTCGAAGGCATCTGCCTTGGTGGACCATGTGGTCAAGATGTGTCACCGCATCTTGGCCATAAACCTCTTTGGCAAGAAGGACAGCAGTAATATCGTGTCCCAGAGTGTCTACAGTGTACCACATGAAGAGCACAGTGAAAGCAGCAAAATCCCCCTTGCCTGACCCGCCGACGAAAGAGTTGACCGCTTATCTCAGCCGCATCGACAAGATAGTGAAGCAATTGCATGAAGCCCAACTGGCCTAGTTCGAGCACGTAGGTTTCAGGTATCCCCCAACTCACCCTTGATTCAGTCCTCCTTTTTTTTTTAGGTTTTATTTTTTTTTCTTGTTTTTCGGTTTTTGTTTTGATTAAAGTCTTGACTAGGGAGCCTCAACTGATCTAGCATTTTACCTTGAGCAAAGTGTGTGAGTGGGAAGGGCTCCCACGTCTGTTTAGGTTAGAGAGTCAGATTTATTGCTTTCTTGTTTAGAGTCTGTTTTTATTTAGAGTCTTGCCAACATGCTACATGTATATGTGTCTTGAGCATGATAGACATAAGATTTTTGATGTATAGATCAAGCATGTTCTAGGATAGCCTGGTATGATGGAAATGCGGTCATATGAGCATGTTTACCCTTTGAGATTTTTTTTAGCCTTAAATGTTATATACATCTGCTTACTATGATTCTTTTTCTATGAGTAGATACAACTGTTTGGCTTGATTTGTCCTAGAACTTGAATGTCTTCTTGGTCAAGACCCTGCAAGCCTGGTCAAGTCTCTAGAGGATTTAGACACATTTTGTTCATAAGCCTAGAGCCTAAAATTTTCTACCATCACTCATATACCCTTGCTAGCCAATTTTTTAGCCTTATTATTTCTTTTGCCTCACGCACATATTTAAAACCCCAATAAGGCCTACCCTGGTCAGGATGAACATAGGGCAGAAAGAAAAATCCATGGAGCAATGAGAAAGGGCAAGACACAAACCCCCACCCCCCAAATGGCTACCCTGGCTTCCAGCCGGGTAGCTCGAAAACCAAAAATCCAAAAAAATAAATAAACACGAGGGACTCTAGAAAAAAGAAAGGGGTAAAAAATATTAGAAAATTTCCAAAAGTATACACCCCATAAATAAGTGTGCTAAGACCCGGGAGAAGTTTAAGTGTGCTCTCTAGTCAAAGAATTTGGTCAAGACTATAGTTCATTCCGACCTTAGCTCAGTTCCCATATTTTCCAACATTTTGCCAAAGCCACGTTACAACCCTTGAAGACCTAAGGATAGAAGCCTTGACCAGGTTAATTGGGTAGAAACATGTAGAAGGCAAGCAAACTTATGGGACTATCTTGATCAAGCAATTGTCAAGCGTAAACACTTAACCCCAAACACATAGTATTGAGCAAGTGAGGAAACATCTCTATGCTCACTTAACTGCTATCTTAACCGCTTGAGAACATTTCTTGAATTATGCCCTAACTCCTATCTGTCTTGATTGCTTTCGATATATGTATGTTGGTGTGCTGGCTGTTTGAGTCTTTTATTTTCCCTTTCTTTTTGGGCAAGTCGCACTTACACGCTTGAGGACAATCGTGCTTAAAGTGTGTAAGTGTGATGAGCCCATTTTTCGTACTCTTTTTGTGTCTTATTTTAGGTCTAGATCGAGTCATTTTCCTGTGTTTGTGTCGTGTTTTGTGTCTGAAAGGACACAAGTCTGGGTTGACAGGATACAAGTCAAGGTTGCAGGCCATCTTAAGAAAGAGGCATGTTTACACACGGGGCATCTTGGGAAGTCTGAAGCTCAAGACAAGGTACCGCTCGAGATCACGCTGCAACCGTTGGGGGTAAGAGGAGCACATTGGCCAAGACAAGGAGGAAGAATGAAGTAGTTGGGAGCGAAGAAGATGACGAGCAAGACACTGGGATTTGCGGAGGATTTCTTTCCTTCCACGGAAAAAGGAAAAGATCTCCCTTTGCTTCCACGAAATATTTGGAGGATTGGGAGTATCTCCTCTATGCGGAAGATCTCACCGGGAAGGAAAGTTCACCGTAAACCCTAGCCACCACTACCACGAAGCCCAAGCCCACAGAGATGCTATTTATACCCCAAGCTATGAATCAAAGACACACATTCGAGGGGACGGACGATCCCCAACTGCTCTTTCTCTTAGTTTGGGCCTTATTATGTTCAATGATTGGGAGGAAGAAACAAGTCCTACGGGCAAATAATTTATTTAATTTTTGTTCATGTTTTTTATCTTGCCAAGGGTTGGTCCTGGCAAGAGGATCTTTTGGTAACACTCTATTTTTGTATTTCAATATAAGTATGTTTTTGTTTATCTTGTTTGTGTTCCTCACTTTTCGTATGAGTAGCTAGGTTTATTAAACTTGGCTTGGGGAAGATGAATTGAGTTAAGACTTATAACGTCTTGAGAGGTCTAATTACCCGCATAGTTGTATTGGTAGGTTCCTAAAGCACTGGATCTAAACCCTATACAACTTGATCAAGTCATCGGTGTTGTCTGGTCAGTAGCAGTCTTGGGCAAGATCAGGTTACAACTACGAGCTGAAACTCCAAGTGTTAGCGACTTCCTGTTCGCCAGTCAAAGGGATCAGTGTGGTGATGTAGATAGGAACGCCATGGGACGGGCGTCTGAGATGGTGTGCCCATGGTTGCGCAGTCCCGCTAATGCCTATTTGGGTATGCTTGAGTAGGCTTGGTCCAGGAGAAATCTTGGGCAAGGAGGATAAGGGAATGAGTAACCCTTACCATCAGGGCTAAAAAGGTATGATGAGCGAGGCTTAGGTGGCTACGTGACGATTAAAAAGGGGGTTGCATGAGTGATGCGTTTGGGTGGTAGGACTAAAACCCCATTCTTCTAAGTGAAATGATCATCTCGTTCAGTTAATCATGCCGATCAAACTTGTCATTTCTAAACAAGGTCAAGCACAATTAACTGCAACCTCATTCCACACACACACACACATCAATATAACTGATAATCCATCTATCTCATGCCCCGATCATCGATAATATAAGAAAAAGTGCACTTCTCTACTAGTGAATTCACCACAGCATGAATTGCCATAGAAGCAGAGAAGAAGCTCATATAATCTAAGAGAGAGAAATGTCAGGATCAATGTTTGTATCATCATTGTAAGAGCAAAAAAAACGATCACTTCAAGTTGTTGGTGCCCATTAACAACTGATACAGTAAAAATAAAAATCAACACTTGAAATATCTTCAATAAACATTCAACAAATTAATATATCTAAAATCCTCTTAAATGAGAGAGAAAATGATAACGAAGTTGGAGAATACTTCTTACACCTATACGAGCTGGTGAAGTAGACCGATCAAAGCAGAAACTACCTAAAACTTCAAAATTATAATAAGCGAGTGTTAGGAAATTGTGAAATCCGCGAGTAGATACTAAAATTAGGGGTTTGTCAAGTGATTTACACCCCCAAAGGACGACTCAACTTCATTTCTCCTCTCACCTGCTGGAGAGATAGAGATAGAGTTGAGAGAGATAAATTGTTGGAGATAATGAAAGGAGAAGAAAGAAGACCATAATTTCCAGAGAGAAAGCTGGCGCCGGAGAAACCTTCCGGAAAAACTTGCTAGATAAAATGGACGCAAAATGAGAGAGAATGAGAAAGAGGGGGAGAGAGAGAAGGAGATGGAGAGGAGGTGTTGAATGAAGATTGCTGATTCATTATTGACAACTCAACTTATTGACTAAGTCTTATGTTAGTTATTTTATTATGCCTTATTTTAAGCATTATTAGTTAGCAATAGTGCAGCACGTATCTTAGTTGCTAGAATTTCTCATTTTCTGTTGAAGTCTTTTCCCGTTGTTTTCTTCATGTTCAGAGCATTATAAATAGCTCTACATATCAGTAAACTAATGCATCAAGTTTTTTAGTTTTATCCTTCCTTTAAAGTCTTCCATTGTATTTCATATTATTTGTTTTCTTTATGTGTTCTCTACTCTCTGTTCCCAACATTTGTGGTATCAGAGCCACAGGTTTCAATTACAATGGCCAACAACGGGAGTTCAATGAGTGTTGCGCAACCACTCATACCAGTCTTCAAAGGAGAAGGATACAAATTCTAGAGCATTCGTATAAAGACACTACTAAAGTCTCAAGATCTTTGGGACTTCGTAGAAAACGGATTCAAAAATCCCGATGCCGATGCGAACAGATTGAAGGAGAATAAGAAGAAAGATTCCAAGGCGTTAGCAATCATGCAATAAGCAGTGCATGATAGCATCTTCTCAAGAATTGCAGCGGCAACCATCTCAGAGATGGCATGGACGATCATGAAAAGATAGTTCTAATAAGATTCAAAATTCATCGTTGTGAGATTGCAATCACTCTGACAAGACTTTGAAACGCTGATCATGAAGAATGGAGAATCAGTGGCTAATTTTTTGTCGAGGGAAATGGTAATAGTCAGTCAAATGCGATCTTGCGGGGAGAAGATCACGAACCAGACCATTGTTGAGAAGGTACTCAAAAGCTTGACTCCAAAGTTTGATCATGTCGTGGCAGCAATTGAAGAATCAAAGGATCTTTTGGTTTTTTCGTTCGAAGAATTGATGGGATCTCTTCAAGCCCACGAGTCAAGGATTAACCGATCGATTGATAAGTCTGATGAAAAAGTTTTTCAAGTGAAAGGAGAATCCTCCAATCAAAAGAATTCCTCTACATCAAGAGGACGAGGCAAAGGAGGTTTCCGAGGTCGCGGACGTGGCCAAGGTCGAGGTCGTGGCGGTCGATCAGATGCAAAGAGTGGGCAACAAGGCGACAAGAGCCATATCCAATGCTATAATTGTGGCAAATACGGGCACGTGAAAGCTGATTGTTGGGCCAAGGAGAAGCAGTCAAATTACGTCCAAGAAGATGCGGATGAAAGCAGATTATTCATGGCCGTTGCAAACACCGTGGATACGCCGGAGGACGTTTGGTTTGTGGATAGCAGGTTCTCGAACCACATGTGTGTGAAAAAGGAGATTTTCAAAGAGCTTGACGAATCTTACAAGACTGAGGTCAAGCTAGGGAACAACAATGGCATTCAAGTAGAAGGAAAAGGTGTTGTAGTAGTAAAGAATAGCCATGGTAAAGTAAAACTCATTTATAACGTCTATTTCATCTCACAATTGGCTCATAACTTATTAAGTGTTAGTTAATTGTTGAAGACGGGATATACGGTGTTGTTTGATGATGATTTTTGTCTTATCAAATAAAAGAAATCTGGGCAAGCTATTGCAAAAGTTTTCATGACAGAAAACAATATGTTTTCGCTGCGAAAGTCGAACGTGGACGAGTTTGCGTGTGTCTCCAACACGCAAGATGAGTCCAGATTATGGCATTTGAGATATGGACATATCAATATAAAGGGGTTTCAGATTTTAAGTCAGAAAGTTATGGTTCTTGGACTACCTAAGATTAATTCTTTTGATATATGTGAAGGATGTATCTATGGAAAACAAACAAGGCGATCATTTCCTAATAGTGCATCTTGGAGGGCTTCGAGATGTCTCGAATTAAATCATTCAGATTTATGTGGCCCTGTTGATACCGAATTAATCGGTGGAAGTTGGTATTTCTTACTGTTTACAGATGATTATAGCCGCATGAGTTGGATTTATTTTCTTAAAAATAAATCTGATGCCCTGGAGAACTTCAAGAACTTCAAAGCCATAGTTGAGAAGGAAAGTGATACCAGCATCAAGGCTCTCCGTACAGATAGAGGTGGTGAATTTTGCTCAACTGAATTTAACAAATTTTGTGAAGCTAATGGAATATGTAGGGAGTTGACAGCACCTTATACGCCAAAACAAAATGGTGTGGTGGATCAAAAAAATCGCACTGTCGTTGAGATGGCGAGAAGCTTGTTGAAGGTGAAAGAGCTTCCAAAATCTTTCTGGGCAGAAGCTGCCGCTATTGTCGTGTTCCTGTTAAATATATCACCTACAAAGGCGGTCTTAAATCGCACTCCATATGAAGCATGGAGAGGAATGAAGCCAACGGTGAGCCACTTGAAGGTTTTCGGATGTGTCGCTTATGCTTTGGTAAGCTCTCATAATCTTCGTAAACTCGATGAGAAATCAACAAAGTGCATTTTTATCGGGTATTCTTCTCAATCCAAAGCATACAGGTTGTACAATCCAGTAAGTGGCAAGATTATTATAAGTAGGGATGTAGTTTTTCATGAAGGTGCAAGCTGGAATTGGGCCGAGAACAAGCAAGACGACCCACAAATTCCTATATCATAAGTTATCGATTTTACTCCTGTGTCATCCCCAAATTCTCCACATAACAGCCTCCCAAACTCACCAAATACTCCTCAAAATTCTCCCCAATATACCTCGATAAATTCCCCAAACACCAACACATCTTCCTCATCATCCGATGGAACACCAACATGGGGATATAGATCTTTCGCTGAAATATATGAAAAATGTACATTTGCTCTTATGGTTGTAGATCCAAGCTATTTCCACGAGGCTGCTGCTTCATCGGACGGCGCAAAGCAATCGAGGAGGAGATCACGCAATCGAAAAGAATGGAACGTGGACGCTTGAGGATTTGCCTGAAGTTAAAAGTTCAATTTGTTGAAGTGGGTATTCAAGACAAAGTATAATGCGGATGGGAGTGTGCAGAAACACAAAGCTAGATTGGTGGTTAAGGGGTATGCACAGTAGCAAGGCATCGACTACGAGGAAACGTTCTCTCCGGTTGCTCGTTTTGAAACGGTGAGAATGTTTTGGGCTTTGGCTGCTCTTCTTCAGTGACCTATTGATCAACTTGATGTCAAGTCTGCGTTTTTAAACGGAGAATTGGAGGAAGAAGTTTATGTCACATAGCCGAAAGGATACGGTGTCGACGGCAAGGAGGATAACGGCAAGGAGGATAAGGTATATAAATTGAGGAAAGCGTTGTATGGCTTGAAGCAGGCACCACGGGCGTGGTACAACAAACTTCATTCATTTTTTGAGCAAAGTGGATTCGAAAGAAGTATAAATGAGCCTACACTTTATCTAAAAAAGGGAGGTAACAGTAGTCTCTTGCTCGCTTGTGTTTACGTCAATGATATAATCTACATGGGATCATCTTATTCTCTTATTTCTGAATTCAAAGAGAGCATGATGAACATGTTTGAGATGACGGATTTGGGTCTGCTACATTATTTTGGAGCTGCAAAGAGAATTCTTCGTTACGTGGCTGAAACTCAAGACTTTGGAATTTGGTTTTCAAATGTTGCTCTTTTACTTTAGTTGGCTTTATGGATAGTGATTGGGCAGGTTCCTTGGACGATAGGCGAAGCACTTCTGGCTACATGTTTAACTTTGGTTCAGGAGCTGTAGCATGGAGCTCGAAAAAGCAAATAGTGACGGCACTTTCGACGGCGAAAGCCGAATATGTGGCTGCTACTTCTTCAGCATGTCAAGCAAGCTGATTTGAAGCAAGAACAAAAGGAAGCTACTGAGATCTTTGGCGATAATCGATCGGCTATTGCTATGTGCAAAGAATCCGGTTATGCACGGAAGAACGAAACACATCGATATTAAGTTTCACTTCATAAGAGATTTGATTAATGAAGGGTTCATCTATTTGAAGTTTTGCTTCAGCCATGAGAATCTAGCTTATATTTTCACCAAATCGTTGCCTTCGGAGAAGCATGTTAAGTTCTGAACTCAGCTTGGAATATGCAATTATGAATCAAGGGGGAGTGTTGAATGAAGATTGTTGATTCATTATTGACAACTCAGCTTATTGACTAAGTCTTATGTTAGTTATTTTATTATGCCTTATTTTTAGCATTCACTACTACAAATTTAAACATACACTACACTCCATACACTACGGTTGATATAAAAACCGTAGTGTATGTGCGTTTTTTTGGGAAAAGACTACGGTTATAAAATTAACCGTAGTGTCTATTAACAATAGACTACGGTTTTTAAAAACCGTAGTGTATGTGCGTGCTTTTTTAATACATAGACTACGGTTTTTTAAAAACCGTAGTGTATGTGCGTGCTTTTTTAATACATAGACTACGGTTTTTCAAAACCGTAGTGTATGTTCGTGGTTTTTTAATACATAGACTACGGTTTTTAAAACCGTAGTGTATGTGCGTTCTTTTTTAATACATAGACTACGGTTTTTATTAACCGTAGTGTATGTTCGTGTATTTTTTAATACACTTCACTTTACTTTCCCCCAAAACCCAAACCCGCTAACCCTCATTTCAATTTTTTCCCCAATTTAATACACTTCACTTTGGCGAAATCTTCGCGACCTCGACTATGGCGAAATCTTCGCGACTGAAGGACTCCTCCGACGACTCCATGACGAGCTCCTCGGCTGAGGAGGAGACTGTCAAGGACCTGGTCAACGAAGAGGACGACGAGGAGGAGCTGGAGGCGGTGGCTCGCACCGCCGGAGATTCCGACGACGACGAGGATGCGCCGGCACCAGCCGCAGATGACGAGGACCTTGAGGTGTTTTATTTTGTTTGAATTGCTTGTGTTGCTTTTAATTTTATAGAAATCACAGAGAATGTTTTAAAAAAATTAATAACCCGCTATGTTCAAGGATTTGGTATTAGCTTGTCTGTTCCTGTTTAATTTGTAGAGTGGCGATGGAAGTGTACATATATGATATAAGAATGTGAAATCATATCATTTCCTAGTATGGAAAAGATGAAGCGAGATGCACCTCTAGATTACGCTGTTTTCCGGCTTTCGCCCAAGCACTCACGGTGAGAATTTTCTTCCTTTGAAAGTTATATCTTCTTATGAATCTAGTCAGAGTTCGTTTGCAATATTTGTAGTTGACTCTGGAGCTCGTCTTCCCCAGATGTGAATTGTTTGTATCCAGTGGTGGGAGCACAGAGAAA
>JAPKLX010000014.1:4502655-4516442 GCA_026898415.1 Leonotis leonurus | reverse complement strand
GATGACGAGGACCTTGAGGTGTTTTATTTTGTTTGAATTGCTTGTGTTGCTTTTAATTTTATAGAAATCACAGAGAATGTTTTAAAAAAATTAATAACCCGCTATGTTCAAGGATTTGGTATTAGCTTGTCTGTTCCTGTTTAATTTGTAGAGTGGCGATGGAAGTGTACATATATGATATAAGAATGTGAAATCATATCCTTTCCTAGTATGGAAAAGATGAAGCGAGATGCACCTCTAGATTACGCTGTTTTCCGGCTTTCGCCCAAGCACTCACGGTGAGAATTTTCTTCCTTTGAAAGTTATATCTTCTTGTAGTTGACTCTGGAGCTCGTCTTCCCCAGATGTGAATTGTTTGTATCCAGTGGTGGGAGCACAGAGAAATTTACTTCAGGACTTCTTAAGCCATTTGTTACACATCTAAAGGTTGTCGAGGAACAAGTTGCCTCTGCTGCACAGTCTATTAAGCTTGACTGCGGACGAGATAAAAATGTTGAGGCGTGGTTCACGAAGGGAACTCTTGACAGGTATTGTCACTGCTTCAGCCTGTATTCGTTAAGAGTGTCCTCATGGATAATCTTTGGAAAAGAACACTTCTTTTTAGATTTGTGGCAGTGTGCTTGAGCTTTGCTTCTGTAGTTTGTGATGAGAGTAAGTTGTTTCGGCTGGCTTTTCCATATTATTGGCTTATCATAAACTGTTCTTGAATCTTATTAGCATTTAGCAATTTAAATATTTATCATTATCGTGTTCATGTCTTAGGCCTAATTAAACCGTCATTTTCTCTAGAAAACCATTTCAGCCTTCATCTAAAACACCATTTTCAGCAAAAATAGAACTGTTTATAGTCACACTGATTTTATGCAATATTATTAGTTAGCAGTAGTGCAACACGTATCTTAGTTGCTAGAATTTCTCATTTTCTGTTGAAGCCTTTTCCTGTTGTTTTCTTCATGTTCAAAGCAGTATAAATAGCTCTACATATCAGTAAACTAATGCATCAAGGTTTTGAGTTTATCCTTCATTTAAGTCTTCCATTGTATTGCATATTATTTGCTTTCTTTTTGTGTTCTCTACTCTATGTTCCCAACAAGAGGCATACCTCACACGGCGAGGCGAAGATGGCTTAGGGTTTGGGACGTTGCTCCGGCAATTCTTATTTCATGGAAAGAGAGTTTGCAAATTTAATTTAATTTTAATGACGGATTTAGCGACAGAACGATCCATTGCTAATGAAAAATATATTTTTTAAATTATTTTTATCCTTAATCATGGAATAATCCGTTATTAGATTAACAACGGATTATTCCATCATTAAATTCGTCGTTAACGTTGGCAGGAAAATAATCCGTCTTTATTCCGTCATTAGATCCGTTGTTAAGTCAACTGGATATATCCATTGTTAATCTGTCGTTAGTCCGTTACTAATTAGTAACATACTAATATCCGTCATTAATTCCGTTGCTATTTTGACTGTTTTTTTTTTTTTTTTTGTGAATGAAATTAAAAAGTTAGTTAAGAACATGATATTCGTTAACTAAATTGGGAATCCAAAATTATAGAACTTTTATATACCTTGGAGGAGCCTGGTAGGTTGAGAATACGATATATGTAATTACTAGTATTGCTTATGGCCTATGGGACTGGATATTCAGATATTTCACCACGATTATCATATAGCTAGAGAATACAATGCTATAAATTACTATTCGTTGTCAAAATATTTATTTAAAAATATATTAGTACATACAGTTGAAGAATTCATAATACAACCGAGTAATTAAGAAGAAATGAAATAGTAATAATGTGAAACCAGAAAGAAAAAAATACTACAAAGTTTGAGAGCAATCCTAATTGATAGCACTGCATGTCCTCCTTATGATTCCATTCTGACCGATAAGAGGCTGAATCTCCGACATCTTTATCATCGCACTTGCAAAATCTGCCGCAAATGTTCTCGGATTTGTGCTGTACTGAGACACGATCGAGGCCGTCGATCCACTGTTAAGCACTTGATCCGACTGCAGCAAACCCTTCCTCTGCACTAAATTCCTGTAGTAGTTGTTGTCGAAAGAGTTGGGTGTCACCAAATCAAGCGGCGCCAAGTTGGCGTCGCCGCCGCTCTGAGGGCACTGCCTCCTCCTCGTGCTCGCGAACCCGGCGTCGATGTCAGTGGCGTTGCTGTATATCCTTGAACGGAACAAGAAGCATTGCGATTGACCTAATGTGTGCGCTCCTGCAATATTCATTAAGTTTAATTAATTGCTTAAGTAAACCTGCATGGACTAAATGTTTATTAATAATATAGTAAAATTATTGATTATGGTAAATACCAGAAAGGGCAACCATGTCTCTAGCGTTAAGACCCTTATCATCGAAAGCCTTAATGAGAGCGTCGAGGCCAGCAAAAGGGCTCGGAAGTTGGGAGTTTGCAGCGTCACGGTTAGCACTGGTCGAGTCCCTTCTGCCTAGTCTCACATTCCACGAGGGCCCACCTACCTGCAATTCATTCATTATAAATTCCCTACTTATAAAAACTAATTATTAAGGTGGCGGAGTGCAATAAGTTATGAATACTTACAGCAACGGAGGCGTCGCGAGCGGCTAAGGTGAGCACGTCGGCGCAGGACACGACTCCGGGGCAGGCAGCCTCGACATCGCGCTTGGCAGCCTCGATGACTTCATATCCTCTAACGGAGTTGGCGTTGGGGAAGGCGGTCTTTTCACTTTGGATGGTGGAGGTCTGGTCCAGGAGGATGGAGGCATCGCAGCCTTGGACGAAGCAGTCGTGGAAGTGGAGGCGGATGAGGGACGCCGCCATCCGACGTTCACGAGAAATTGCTCGTCGGATGGAGTTTCGGATGATGGTAGGTGCATTAGGGCATGTGGTGGCGTAGAAGGTGGTGGAGAGTTGTGCTTTGCATGGAGTTAGGGTTAAGAGAGACAGGGATATAATGGGAAGGAGAGTGAGGAGTAATTTGAAGGCATTCATAGTTAAAAATAAATGAAGGACTAAAGTAATGAAATGAATTCAAGTGTAATTTAGAGACGAAGGTGAATGAAATTAAAGAAGTGGCTGAAGAGATAGGAGTAGTGAAATGTATTTATAGGGGGTGGAGAAGTTACTCGGTGGATGTAGAAACGCGTATTTTGCTACTTTGTATTTTTGGAAAGAGGGAGAGAGAGAGAGAGAGAAAAGTAGTGGGAAATGTAGTTTGAAAATGGGATAATAGTTGAATAATAATGGGATCCAACTATTTAAATGACCTTGCACGTTGGTGTTTTTGATAGGTACAACTTTTTGTATTTTACTATTGAGATTTGGTCAATAATGGATGTGGGTATTTTATAACAAGGACAGACAAGGTATTCAGGGGCAATAAAGTCAATTTATGTTGGAGATTTCTTTTTCATTTTTTATTTTATTTTGAGAGTTGGTAGATAGTAATAATATGGTACTACTATGTTAGTGGAGATTGAAATAATTACTACGAGTTTGCGTGGTTTAGGAAGGATCAAGGAATATGGCATTTTGTCATCTTTATTTTTAATTATTATATATTGGACAGAGTTGGTGAAGGTATATATATTTGCCTAGAGAATGACGATAACTATTTTTATTTCCTTGGTGATGTATTTGGACTACTACCGATGATAAGATCATTCGAAGAAAGAGGTAATAGTTCTTCTAGAAAAGTAGTCTAAACTTAACATACTTTTATTTATTTTCTCAACTAGTAGTCTATTTATTATTATGAAGAAAGATAACAATAAATAGTGGATAAATAGACCATAACAGCCACTTATAAATAACATTTAAAAATTGTACAATAAAATGAAAATTTAAACTTCTAGCCATATTTAATGGTAATGTAAGTGGCACTTAACGAAATTAGGTAACGATGGATATTATCCATCTTTGAATAAATGGTTGATATTTATTATTTGTATATTAGTAATTATTTTATTTGTTATATGAAAAATATTAATAGAATGATCAAGCAAAATTAATATCCATAAAAACACATATATAAATAAGTAAATAAGTACAAGTGTTCACGTTTATGATTTGAAATTAAATCGTAATTGAACTGTCAGTTTACGATTATGAAAATTTGAATCGGTATCGAATTGTTGTCACAATAGTTCACATATTGGAATCGAACCATGTAGAGCAGTTCTGGTTACAATTATAAACCATCGATTACGGTTTCAAACCATCCAAATAATTAATAATAATGTGTGTGTAAATTTTAATTTTCTAATTATTTTTGTTACGTAGTAATGTGTATCATCATTTAATTTTAAAATATTTTTCGATATCTTTATATTTGCTAATTTTAAAATTATAGTGATTACAAAATAAAAACAAAATATTGATATATCATTCTATGAAACTACAAAGTATATTTGATTTTCAACTTCAAAATTCAAAGTTTAATTTTTTATGTTATTTCATTATTAATATATTTATAAGTTTCAGTGTGTTCTTATAAATTATAAAAGTTACTCTTTATAATAGTTCGAAATTATATATAAAAAAAATAAATTTGATTAGGTAAAATAAAATTGATTATAAATCATAACCGTGTAGAAAATAGTTCGAAATTATAAACGAAAATAGCGATTCCCAATCTTTTCAACATCTCAATTATAAGTCATGATTGTTGAAAACTTATCCATTTTATAATAAGATTTATTTTGTGATACAGCAAATATAAAATAAATTTTTTAATTAATTTGTAACAAAAAGATATTTTTAGTAGTAATAATATAAATTCACGACTAGCTAAAAGTATTAGCTCATAACGAAATACTATTATATTTGAGTAAGAATGACTAACTTTTTAATTTTATCAAATTTCCATAGAAGAAATTACTACATTTTCAAAGTAATTCTTAATTATTTTATTCAGTTGTATTTTAAGTTGAATGATATTGGTCAATAAGTTTATTTTCTCGAACATTATCCGCTATCTCTTTAATATAATCTTATACTCCCTCCGTCCCACTAAACTTGACACTTTTTTTCGGCACGATTATAAAAAAGAGTATATAAAGTAGTGTTAGAGTGATAAATGTGATAGAATTCACACCTTTTTGAAGAGAAAGTGTGTCAAGTTTAGTGGGACGAAGGGAGTATATTTTTACCTTACATCAAAAAATCTAATCGACTGAGTTGGATTATTCTTATATAAACCACATATATTTAGATTCACTACAAGAAATAAGAAATTTATATATAGATTACATTATATACATGATGGTTTATTTTACAAACTGTCATGTATATGTGTGTGTTTACTAAACATAACAGTTATTATAAATACCGTCACGTAGATAGTGTAATTTTTAGTTATAGATACCAATACAAATTAAAGTGTTATGTATGTCAATACTATTAGATAACATATTAGACAAATTGTCATCCATAGAGTGTCATGTTTAGTAAATTATATCCATTTGTCTGAAATTAACCTATTTTCTTTCCCATTTTTCTCCCATCAAAAAACCCTAACCTGCTGGAGCCATTCTCTATTTCTGCTTCGTGCTCGCCTCATTACACTGCACGCCCTCGTTTTCCCCACCCAAAATCATCTGCGCGCCATTCATTCTCTGATTCTCTGATTCTTCCGGCGCCATTAATTCTTCCGCGCGCGTCTAAGAATAGATGATGCTTCAATAAGGAAATGTCATCTATGGAATATATAAAACATGACAGTAAACACAAAAGCATCATATATGATATAGTGTAAATTACAATAAATTCAAATAATCGTCATCTATAAATATTTTACATTACAGTTTAGACAAAAAATGTCATTTATAATATAGTATATATGACCATTTAACATTATAATAGACAAAAAACGTCATCTATAATTAGTGTATATGACGGTAAATATATAAACACGGTCATCTGTGAACACTTAACATTACAGTTTTTAGTATTAAAGATGACGTTATAAAACCGTTATGTAAAAATAGTTAAAAAGCGCTCATAGATGACTGACATATGTCCGTCATCTAAAGTATTGAGCATGAATAACACTATCTTATCATGGCACTTCATTTTTTACATAGATGACGCTAAACGTGGGTGATGTATTTTTAGTAACGATGACTATAGTTATATATATTATATTACCAATATTGTTAAAAGAGGATATAATATATATATTATTTAAATCTGGGATTAATTAGCCTAATAATTAAGCTCTGTAGTTGAAGACGATATGTCCATGTTCAATTTTGTAATCAATTGATGCACGACATTTTCTCTCTTGGTTTTATTAGGCATTTGACTTATACTACATATTAAAGATTAAAAAATGATGGGTAGTTATGATATGTAATAAATTACATTAAACTAAGCATTCCCTTGACATCATAGTAGTGCTTAACGTCAGCCATGCATGAAGAACCACATACTTAAGTCTTGGATTACAACTTGATACAGCTTATAATAAGAATAGTTGAATCTTAATTTGTCCGAAGACAAGTTCAAAAAAAAAGTAATCAAAAAGGAATAATTCTCTTTCGGTGTAGAAATATATAAATTAATATACTTAGAAAACTCGTACAAGTAAATTTTAATTACTAATTAACTTATAACGAACAATATACGTTCGATCTCAACTTTAAAAAGGAAAACTATAAGGAAATTTAAAACTTGTTTAAATTATGAGGTGCTTTAATTGGTAAACCTTAATTTTATATCAATCACATCACTTAATTAACCTTAAATCTCAGGGCTAATATTGTTTCTCAAGTAGAATTAAATAATTCATAATTACTAGAGCTTATTAATCCATAAAGAAGCATTATCATTATTTTAATTAGACTAGTAATTATCCATAATTAGGATTTCTATATAGTACACCTGCACTCTGATAGATATTGCATGCATCAAAGATTCAAAATGTACAAACGAGTTTCTAGCGTTTTACAATAGTGAGTAATTTTAGGATTCACATGTTGAAAATGTTATATACTATTTGGGAAAGAAAAAAAGAATTATGTTTTTTATATTAGAAAAACGTTTTGTTCGTTGATTTAATTGTTTCCATTCACTATTAATATCTATAAATGGTCCTTCCCTTCCTCGACAAGGTAGAGTGGAGGTTTCAAGAAACCACTGCTTATTAATCATTATATTTTTTACTCATGATCGAAGATAATGCGATATATAGAATTTGTACTGTGCGAATACTTTTGAGTAATTGCCATTTAATTTAACGTAAATTGACTTTGTATAATTATGAGCTGTCTGTATCATAGATAAGCTTTATTTTCCAATAAACTAACCCTACAACCCATTATTGACCAAATCACACCATTTGAAATTATTAGTTAGCTAGTTTCTTCCTACAAACTAATTAATCATATGTATATTCGAGAAACTCACACCGAATCCAAGTTTAGAGTAAAAAGTTGAATTCAAAGACATGCACACTTACACACAAACAAAGATGCCCATGCATATATATTATTGTTACTTTTATTTAGCTGATAGTAATTGTTAACTTAGTCAGACACGCTCTAGCAGCCATTAGAGACCAAACAACATCACTTTATCCAACTTCTTTTTGCTCTATATATTTGCTTCCAAATCTCTTCTCCTCCTCACTCATCTTCAATTCTTCACTTCAAACCTATTTACCACTTATTATACTCTTTTTCCCCCTACCTAGATCTCTTCAAAATGACTCGTAACTTTCTTCTTCCTTTAATCTCTCTACTGCTTGTGTTGAACAACATACATGAGTGCCAAGCACAACTCTCCGCCACCTTTTACGACACCACATGCCCTAATGCAGCCACCATCATTCGCAACTCGATTCGTCGAGCCATCTCGGCGGAGCGACGCATGGCGGCGTCCCTCATCCGCCTCCACTTCCATGACTGCTTCGTCCAAGGCTGCGACGCCTCCATCCTCCTTGACGAGACCTCCACCATCCAAAGCGAGAAGACCGCAGTCCCTAACGTCAATTCCGCTAGAGGATTCAATGTTATCGAGGCCGCCAAGCGCGACGTTGAGGCCGCATGCCCCGGCGTCGTTTCCTGTGCCGACGTGCTCACCTTAGCCGCTCGGGACGCCTCTGTTGCTGTAAGTATACTTAATTAAACTCCGCCACTTCATTGATTAAGAGTTACTCCCTCCGTACCTACTATTCGGTTCTAATGATTGGACGTGAGGACTAAGGCAATAAATTGTTTAAAAATGATAAAATTTAAAAGGGAATGACTTGCATGTGTTGGAGGTATTTATTATATGTGACGTGGGTATTAAACTTTCTACTTTGGGAAATTAAACGACGACTCATAAATAAATGAAATTAATATTAATGGTGGATGAATGAATTGCAGGTTGGTGGGCCCTCATGGAATGTGAGACTGGGAAGAAGGGATTCGACCACTGCTAACCGCGCCGCAGCAAATTCCGAGCTCCCGAGCCCTTTTGCTGGCCTCGACGCTCTCATTAAGGCTTTCACCGATAAGGGTCTTACTGCAAGAGACATGGTTGCCCTTTCTGGTAATTAACCTACACACAAAATATAGCTAGCTAGTCGATCACTTTTTCATTTTTAACATCAACTTCGTTTCAAATACACCAACTTTTAATAATCGTGAAGTTGACATGCTTGCATACAACATATACGCCTCAATATCAATAGCTAAAGATGAATACACATGAATTTATCCAATAAAAGTTCATGGATTTAAATTAAGAGTCGAAAATTCATGTTAAAATAATAAAGCGAAAAAGATGAGTAAAATTCATGTATCTAATTAAACTCAAATAAATAAATTTATATAATAATAGAAATTATTCAAAGAAAGTCTAATTAATTAACTGAATGAATATATATGGATGAATGCAGGATCGCACACATTAGGTCAGGCCCAGTGCTTTTTGTTCCGTACAAGGATATACAGCAACGGCACCGACATCGACGCCGGGTTCGCAAGCACGAGGAGACGGCAGTGCCCCCAGAGCGGCGGCGACAGTAATTTGGCGCCGCTTGATTTGGTGACGCCCAACTCTTTCGACAACAACTACTATAGGAATTTGGTGCAGAGGAAGGGTCTGCTGCAGTCTGACCAAATCCTCAACAGTGGATCAACGGCCTCGATCGTCACGCAATACAGTAACAATCCGGCAACTTTCGCGGCGGACTTTGCGAGTGCGATGATAAAGATGTCGGAGATTTCTCCTCTTCTCCTTGGACAGAGTGGAATCATAAGAACAACATGTAGCGCCATCAACTGAGAATCGACCCTATAAACTCTGCAAGCTTTCTCATTCAATAATCCTTGTTGTATACTGTATAATACACATAGTCTGTACTGTACTAGCTATAGTACTTCCTCCATTTCATTATTTTAATTAATTTGGTTTAACCAAAAACATTAATGTTTTTTTGGTAAAATCTAGAAATAATGAGATAGAGGAAGTGTTTAATTTTATCTACACTATTTCATGCATGTACTTCTCTCAAAAATAGTTTTGCGCGCACCACTCCAATCAATATATACTGTTTGTAATAATCACACTTGAACAAAACTATTAAATAGTGATACTTGATTGTAATTATTATGAGTTTCAAAAAATTTTAATACATATCACTAAAAATTTTAGTAACATTTAAAAGTGTAATTATTAAATAATAATTTATGATATATGTCTGAGAGTATCATTATACAAAATTAACTACACTATTAAATCTTATAATGACATACATATCACCTGTCTATTTGAGAGTTAGCGTAAGTCACCCACTTGCAGTTCTCTTTCACTTTTCATGGTCATGCATTATTTTGAATTTGATGTCATTATTCGATCTGAATCTGATCCATGTGTATGTTAATGTATGCTAACCGATTTTGGTTTGATTTTAATTATAATAATACATCCCACCACCAATATTTTTGATATTTTTTGTTTTTTATTTGTCCGTCAATATTGTCAACATTATAAATTTTATATTTATTGTAAATGGACTCACTTTATTTAATTACAAAATTTAATTAAAAAAATTATAAATCATGTTGACTCAAACTACACTCAATACACACATGATCAATTAAAAATAATTACAAGTGAGATTAATTTACAGTTGATTTTTTGGTGGTAAGTGAGCCGCTCCAGCCGCCTTTGAAACACTGGATGAATGAGCTTCATGCTCTGAAGCATCGTGAGACCTTGATTCCGGAGAAGGGGGTGAAAGAAATGACCTATCCTCCAAACACTAAGGTACAACTAACAAAAAAGCCTCATAATCAACATAATGCTAGATAACAAGAGAGTTTCATTCTAACATAACTTCTTTTGGTTGTAAGAACATAAAGAAGTCAAACTATATTTACTATACTTTCTCACCCAAAATCAAAATAATATATTAAACACGTGTCTGGTTAAACTGTTAAAAATATTTGTAGATGGAGGGAAGGAGGGAAGGGAGTACGAGCTTATATATCATGTCTAAATATGACATTTAATCTTAATTTCTTAGTTGAAAATTGAATATTTGGGTTTATTTCCATAAATAAATAGGTTATATATATATATATATATATAGCATTTAAATAAATAGGTTATTTAATTAATATTTATTTAAAATAAAACATTATTATGATATAATAAAATATAATTAACAATTATTTAAAATTAAAATTTTTAAAATTTTAAATTATATATCCTACTTTTGAATTTATCAACAATAAAAATCAATTAAAAGTAATATTAAATATTAAAAATATTTTCATACTCTATTTGCGCGTGGGATGATGAACCACACATTACTAAGTACAACATTAAACTAAGTATATAAAAATTAAAATCTTAAAATTAAATAAAAAATTAATGAAAATTTGATATTGAGATATAAATGTGGGACAAAAAAAGTGGGACAATAAATCTCATTTGAAATATTTATATATTAATTTATGATATGATTAAAATATACAGGTGTGTGTTATGTATATTTATTTCGATTTTTATATTTTATATATTTAATTTTAGAGATTATTTAAGGAGTTTAATTTATAGTGAGCGGAAAGATAATTCCACTTAAATTTGTGTGTAGTAGTAACAGTAATATCTATTTTTGTTACGAATGTAATTTTTTCACATCTACATTTATTTTTAAAATATATTTTTATTATGTAATAATAAAATAAATATCATATGGCGACGTGACGCTGAGTTACCGTGCTAATTTTGAGTTTACCACATAATTAATTAGCAAATTTAAAGGTAGGAGAATAATAAAATTTTGCGAAGGTAGGTGAAAAGAAAACCAGATTGCTATAATAAGAATTCAAAATGTACATATAGGCAGTGGATGCAGTAAGGAGCTAGGAATGGAGAGCTATAGCCCCTACTAAATATATTTTTAAATATTTTTTATAATTATAAAATCTTAAATTTATTGATATTATTATGTAAAATCGTCCATATACTATTAATTTGAGTTATAAAAAAAAATTAATTTGATACATATAACTTAGTCCTTATTTACGATTTTTTCTGAGTTGAGCTACTACATGCAGGGTATGCCTTAAGTTGCAAAATGGAAAATTTAATTTGGAACTTGTATTTTATGTGTATTTCACATAAATTTTAATCAAGTCATGCACTACATTTTATGTATTGGTTTTATTGAACGTGACTTATAGTATTACTTCTAAATAATGATAAAAAAAAAGAGAGTAAATGATGACTAGTCATATGTAATTTAATTACAATAAAGTAAGCCTTCCTTTGACATAATCCTAGCTAGTGGTGCTTAAACGTCAACTAAAGTACATAAGTCTTGGGATAGGAATACAGCTAATTGATACAACAGTACACATATACGAATAGTTGAATTTTCTTTCGTTTACATAATAAAGTCAGACAGCTTATACGAGTAAATTTTAGTAACTCATGAATTGTTCCTCGATTGGTTTAATAATTGCATTCAACTTTTAAAATGGATGAAGAAAAAAAAAGTAGAAAATACATCTAGGACAAAACTTTCTCCTGGCCACAGACAATAGACCTTAAACACTACAAGAAATCTTGGCTTTTGCAACATAAAAAATGTGTCACAAATTGTTATTTTAATGTCGCAAAAGATAATTAACGACATTTTATGCATCATAGTAAATTGTGTCGCAATAGGTGATGTAGCATTTTAACGACAGTTTTATTTTGTAATGTCGCAATATACACGACATTTCTTGCTTCATTTATTGATTGTCACATAAAATCAGCGACATTTTGTGCAACACTCAATTAAATTGTCGTAGAAAATTTACGACATATTACACGTCAATGTTTCAAGTGATGCACCTTAGTTTCCGACATTTTACACGACACTAGTTGATTAGACGCAAAGTAATCTACGACATAATATGCGTCATGTTTTAAAAGGGTTACGTAGCAATATAACGACATTCTTTTTAGTTGTGATGCAATTGATATGACAGTTCATGTGACATTTCATTAATTGTTGTATAAAATTTACAACGCAATACACATCATTAGTTGTCAAGACGCAAGTTATTGCAACGCATACAACGTCATATATGAAGTAGCGCAAAAATTTCACGAAATATATAATTTTTCCATTTTCGCCACATATATAATTAACAACAACGATTCAATTGTAAATGATATAATATGATAAGAAATTCAAGATGTGAATAAAAATGACAAAATAAGTAAACATGAATGGTATATTGTTTTCTAAATATGTAAAAGCAAATATGTCCAAAATGTGAAATATACAATATAAAAATTAAAATCCATGTCTCTAACAATATATTATAATGTATTCTAAGGAAATAATGTAAACTTCACACATGGAAATGCGACAATCACTAAAAGATTCATTTTCTCTTTTCGCTGCTCCTCATAGATTTCCCATGTACCTATATAATATTAACAACCATTTAATACTTTTCACATATCGTAAGTAAAATAATTGACAAATAATGATAAAATATAATACCTGACGGCGCACATCATTTGGAAGAGAGGCTGTGTGATTTTCATTAAAGTTATTCATCTCTTTTCTCAACTGAAAAATTGATGAAAATAAATATATTATTAACATATTAAAGTGAAATATAGTTAACATATTAAAACTAATCATTACCTCAAGACCTTCATCATCGGAGTTCTCCAAACGAAGAAATGCTTCTGATGACGATCCCTCATTAAAAGCATGTATGCGTCGAGAATTTAAAGAACCGGATACCTTGTATATTATAATATAAGTTAAAAGGACAAGATAATAAACTATTGACATAAATTTACGTACTTACATTTTTGTTGTGATCCTCTAATGTGAGCACTCAAGCCTGAAGCATCTCTATTTTAGAGGAATATTCTTCCTTTAATTTTGAGATTTTCTCTTCAAAGATCTTTTGGATGCCTGCAACTTTATCATTAGACTTATCTTTGACAGCTTGATCAAATTCTTCTCGAGTGGTATAAATGACATTCTTATCTCTTGAAGCAATACTGCTACTGCGTAAGCATCCCGGTGCTTCATTTCCAATAACATGTTGAAAGATCGTTTCATTAGTTTCAATATCATCCATCAATTCTGTAGGTAGCTTTTCCTTCAACTCTTTCAAACGAGCCATGACAAAACAAAAATTCATGAAAAAAGAGTGAAAATATTACTATTATAAGACATGAAAATTAATCATATATCCTTCCATATTGAAAATCAATTATATAAAGTGAGCAAAATGAAAATGTTATAAAAAATAATAAAAAGAAAATAACT
>JAPKLX010000014.1:4445043-4490462 GCA_026898415.1 Leonotis leonurus | reverse complement strand
AACGTCGCATATGTCTGTGTCGCAATAACCCAGTTTTCTTGTAGTGAAATTACACTAGGTTAAGCTAGAGGGTGTTTGGCCGAGCTTATAAGCCTTATAAGTTTCTAAACAATTTATAAGTTTATTAAAAGTGTTTGACAAATTAAGCTCTTTTGGAGTTTATAAGTTGTAAAAATAAGCACTTGAGCTTATAAGTTGTTCAAAAAATAAGTAGTTTCACCCAACTTATTTCTTCATGAACTTATAAACAACTTATTTCTCCAAACACTTTGACAACTTACAAACTTTTAAGGTATGGCATCTTAATAAGCTTTTTAAAAGAAATTTAGTCAAACATCCATTAAGTGTCACAAATTAAAGAGATATCCCATAACATTTACGAAATATTTAGGTACAACTAATTAAGATGCTAGTGGAAATTACACAGATTCATATATATGTAATAAGTTTTGCACTTTTGCTATATATGTGTGTATAAGCAAATTTTATTCGTCTGTAAATGTAACGAATTTTTATACCTATTTATATAAATTTATATAATTAAAATTCTATATCTAATATGTCAAAAATATATGACATATTTATATATATAATGTATTTTTTTTACTACACATAGGTGTCAAAATATATTTTAGTTATCATTCATTATTAATTAATTCATTATTTAATATTAACTCTATATTTAATTATTTCTTAATTACAAATTAGTAATTATAAAGAGTATTTTTATAATTCATAATCAAGATTTATAAGTACTTTAATTATATTTTAGTCTTTAAAATGAATTATACTTTTATTCAACTGGTTTTGTGTGATAAAAGTTCATAAAAATTAACTTTCATAATTGAGGGGAAAAAAGAATAATTAATTTTTTTCTGAAAATACTGTTTTCGTTAGTGAATGCGTGTAAATATCTATTTTTCTTAATGTAAGCGTCAAAAATTTTCGTATTTTTATACATATCTAAAAAATACTCAAAAATAAGTAAATGAACAATTTATGTCCTTGAATATATGAAAGAGGTAGAATGAACTGGGGGCAGTTCAGGGCTCAAGGTTGGGACATTTTGGACTCGTTTGGAGGCTGAGAGCGGTTTGAACTTGTTAGGAGCGGTCTAGGTATGGGGTCCAGACGGGATCAGGTGGTTGGGGGCCGGGGGCTGCTGTGGATGTGAGGGGACATTCTGGCCTCAAGGGTGAGGCGCGATTCTTAAAGATAAATTAATATCATGCACTAAATTGGGATTGGATGTATGAACTTTAGTTAATTAATTTTTAGAATATTAATTAATAAAATAGGCTTAAAAATATGGCCACATTGAAGCGAGGTTTATAGTCCACATTGAAGTGAGGTTTATTAAAAATAAAAGGTTATTATTATATAATGATGTTGAAAAATATTTATAAAGGGTTTGATTCAGATTTCAAAATCCCCTGAAAGATGTATTATGTTCAAAACTGAAATCTGGTCTTTAGTCTTGTTTTAGAATTCACTTGTTAAATAGTTCAGTTTACAGGTACTCGTAACCTAAAGGACTCAAGACTGAAGTTCAAGACTAATACTGAAGTCGGTTATCAAACCAAAACTGAAGGACCATGTTACTGAAAGATATAGCCTGAAATTTTGAAGTTGAATTTATTTGAAGCATGAAGATAACAATGACTGAAGCTCTGCACTGAAGTCTCCACTGAAGTTACGCTTGCTACTAAGTGATATGCTATTTCTATAGGCATTACCACTTTTGGAAAAGATCTCAGTAGGTGAAGCAAGATCTTGTTGAAGACACCAAAAATGGTAAAAAGGACGGCGACCCCAACGGGAAGAAATTCAAATACTACGGACGAAGCTCTCTCTCACAACGGATATATTTATGAGAGTGTCCTATAAATACCCCTTTGTCTCTAACGCTTCAAACACTGGTTACCAAGCATTCATACACTCAATCGCTCTATCACTCTCAAGCTTTCTTCTTCACGCAAGCCTTCAGTTTTAAGAACACTCAAGCTTACTGTTAATCCATAGTGTGTTCTTTAGTAGCGATATTCACTATAACCGAAGAATAGATCTAGCTTAGATTTAGTTCATAGCTTGAAGTGATCTGACACTATTGTTTATCTAACCTTCAAGGTTGATCACTGTAAGACACCTCTCCATTTAGTTGGAAACCTTCGACTCACATCGAGACTCGTGGACATAGGAGTTTTTGTCTTTGAACCATGCAAACCAATTCTTGTGTTTTCTCTATTTACTTTCAGTATTTATTCTCTAACGCTAGATTGCATACATTGAATACTGATTAAGTGCAAACTTGAATATTAACATTAAGTTTTTCTGATAAACAAGTAAGCTTTCAAACCACCACTTCCGCACTGTTATACTTAAGATATTAGTCCATCAGTCAACACTAAATGTAGACCGAATGATTGCTATCTAAAGTTACAACTCTTTACTGAAGCTACCTCCCTTTAGATTTGAGAATCTCAATGAAAACTCTTTAATCTGAAAAATTTTAACTAGTATAATCCTCCATTCACTAAGTATACTCGTTTCGAGACCAACAAATGAATTTTAAATAATATATATTTTAAAATTTATAAATCATATCATATTTCTTGAATTTACAAAGTTTAAACATTAATAATTAAGTGTAAAAAAAATCTTAATATTATGTACACATTTAAATTAAAATATAAAAATTAAAAATAATTAATAACTGAGAATATAATATAACAACAGCACATTGAAAATCACACGAGATAGTTATCATGAATTATTTTACTGTGTTACAGGCTTTTGACATTTGGGGACGCATACATCTAGTAGTGTCTCGCACTCTTTCAAAATTAAATTTTTGTTTTAATTAATATTTTTTAACAAAATATATATTATAATATAATGATAATTAATAATTATTTGAAAAAATTAAACTGTTAAGAACTATTTATCCTATTTTCAAATTCATCAATTAAAAATTAATTAATTGTAATATTAATTTATATAAAATAATTGCATATCTTATTTACATGAGATAAAGTCTAATGCATAGTCTATATAAAATTAAATTAAAGTGTATAAAATTTAAATAAAAATAAGTTAATTAAAATTTAATAGCGAATCATAAAAAGTGACGCATAAACGTGGTACATTCAAATTTGATACTTTATTTGAGGTAAACTGAGTTTATGTGATTATTTATTAGCTGTCTTGTATGAGAAGAGAAGCTTTCCATGCAACAAACTTACCCATACGTACCCATTGTTGACCAAATCATGCCATTTGACATTCTTACTATATATATGTATATAAAGTATAATAATCTACTCCTATATATTATTCAACTCATTCATATTCGAGAAAGGCACACCCAATCCAACTTTGAGTATTCCAACACACACATGCTATTTGCTAACAGACATATATACGTAGTTTATTGGGTTTTCCTTTGATTTACATAATTAATTTATTTGTTAACTCGGTCTGACGCGCTCTCGCAGCCAATACAGACCAGACAACATCTATCACTTCGTCCTACTTTTGTTGCTCTACATATATTATCCCCTTCTCTTATTCTCCTTCACTCCCAACACATTAATTATTACTTAAACACTCTTCTGCATAAATTTACTATGACTCCCAAGTTTCTTCTTCCCTTAATCTCTCTACTGCTTCTGCTAAACAGCATTACTGAATGCCAAGCACAGCTCTCCACCACCTTCTACGCCACCGCATGCCCTAATGCAACCACCATCATTCGCAACTCCATCCGCCGAGCTATCTCCGCCGAGCGACGCATGGCGGCGTCCCTCATCCGCCTCCACTTCCATGATTGCTTCGTCCAGGGCTGCGACGCCTCCATCCTCCTCGACGACACCTCCACCATCCAAAGCGAGAAGACCGCTTTCCCCAACGCCAACTCCGTTAGAGGATATCAAGTCATCGAGGCCGCCAAGCGCGACGTCGAGGCCGCCTGCCCCGGCATCGTCTCCTGCGCCGACGTCCTCACCTTAGCTGCTCGCGACGCCTCCGTTGCTGTAAGTATACATAACTCATATATTACCCTCCGATCAGCCACCTCAATAATTAGTTTTTATATAATGAATGAATTGCAGGTAGGTGGGCCCTCGTGGAATGTGAGACTAGGAAGAAGGGACTCGACCACTGCTAACCGTGACGCTGCAAACTCCGATCTTCCGAGCCCTTTTGCTGGCCTCGACGCTCTCATTAAGGCTTTCGATGATAAGGGTCTTAATGCTAGAGACATGGTTGCCCTTTCTGGTATTTACCATAATCAATAATTTTACTATATTAGTCCACGCATGTTTAATTAAGTAAATTAATGAAAATTAATGAATATTGCAGGAGCGCACACATTAGGTCAATCGCAATGCTTCTTGTTCCGTTCAAGGATATACAGCAACGCCACTGACATCGACGCCGGGTTCGCGAGCACGAGGAGGAGGCAGTGCCCTCAGAGCGGCGGCGACGCCAACTTGGCGCCGCTTGATTTGGTGACACCCAACTCTTTCGACAACAACTACTACAGGAATTTAGTGCAGAGGAAGGGTTTGCTGCAGTCGGATCAAGTGCTTAACAGTGGATCGACGGCCTCGATCGTGTCTCAGTACAGCACAAATCCGAGAACATTTGCGGCAGATTTTGCAAGTGCGATGATAAAGATGTCGGAGATTCAGCCTCTTCTTATCGGTGAGAATGGAATCATAAGGAGAACATGCAGCGCCATTAACTGAAATTAATCGCGACTCTCTCTCTCTCTCTCTCTCTCTCTCTCTTTATTTTATTTGTTTATTTGTGGTGATTACAACCTCGTAAAGTTCTATTAAGTGTTAGTAAAAGTATGCATTCTTTGTCGTTCAATATTGTATACCTATACACGCTCTCGCAATGACATTTTTTTATTTTTATTATACCGTTCCATGTAATTTTCTAATGATCTAATTAAATCATATCAATATCAATAAGTTGTTCCTTTTATTATTCACCTGACACCAGTTATAATTAATTTCATTTATTTATTCTCCCGCATAGGATTATAAATAAGTAGAATGGAGCCGAATAGTTTTTGGCTCGTCTCGTCCAAAATATTAGCATGCTTTAATTCGGTCCAAAATATTAGCATGCTTTAATTCGGTTTGACTTCGACTCGAGCTTTTCACATGCTTCTGGAGTTTGGCACTAAATATAATTATCGATCGAGTTTGAACTTGACTTGTGGGAAGCTCAATAATATTATTTTCGAGCTAGATATCGATCTCAACTAATTCTATTATAGAAAATTAGCTATTTTAGTTGGAGACTTGACTTAATGCTCGAGCTCAATCGAATTCGGGTATTTTTGAGCTCGATCGAATTCAGATTCTAGTTCGAGCTCCTATAAATTGTTTATTATAGAAAATTAGCTATTTTAGTTTGAGACTTGACTAATTGCTCAATTAAAATCTTGATTGAATGTTCGATTAAAGGCTCGATGAAAGGTATGAGAACATGCTCGATTTAATGCTCATGAACAAGCAAACTCGATTATTTTTGCAAACTCAACGAGTCAAACATAGTAAGACTCGAGCTCGTTTCGTTGACTATTGAGTCGAGTCCCGAACGGATTTTTTTATTCGAATCTCGAAAACTCGCGGAAGCTCTGCACATTTATAGTCCTAACTACAACAAATATACTCAATTTGAATTTTTAAAAATATACTGAATTTGATTAAATTATGTATATATATTAAGGGTTTGTTTGATTGCCAAGACATCATATAACATGATATAATTAAATATGTCTAAAGTATCAAGATTAGAGAAAATAAGACAATATTGTAGGTCGTTTGATAGACATGTTCAAAACGATAATAAATTTTATTACCAAACACATAATTTAATAAAATAATTTAATCTGTGTCATATTTTAGCTACAAGACCTAATATAGCCTAAGACTAACTTTATGGGCTTCGGTGGGTGGGACAAATTAAAGGTCCTTCTACAATTAAAAAAAGAAAAGAAAAAATATATTGGAAAGAAAATGGTGGGTGGGTTTGAAGGAGTCCACGTACTTCCACCACCTACTTATTTATTATTATTTTTTAATTTATCTATATTACAAATGTCAACATATTATTGGTTCTTATATATTTTATCGTGATATTATCATAAAATCAAATTAATTTTTGTATAATATATTAAAAAATTATATAAATTATATCAAAATTCAATTTTTCCCCCTCTATAAATAGAGACCAATTTTGACATAATTGTTCACAATTTAGAATCATTTCTTATTCTCCTTTCATTAACATTTCATATCTGTTTTTTTTGTACTTTTTTCAAAAATTTAAATTTCTTATTTATATTATTAATTTATTTCACATACTTAAATTATCATAGAAAATTAATTAAATTATAATATATAGAAAATTAATTTAATAATATAAATGTGGAAAAGTTGGATTGAGAATGAGGTCATTGATAAACCTATAAAATTAAAGATGATTGGGTGGGATGAATAATAAATTTATAAAAGAGAGAAAAATGAATATAATAATATAAAAGTAGGAAGGTTGAGTTATAAAAATAAAGATGGCTGGGTCGGAAAAATAATAAATTTATAAAAGAGAAAAAAATAAATATAATAATATAAAGATGGAAAGGTTGAGTTGAACACGTAATTGTTGTTAAATCGAGTGTAAGAGACATCCATCCATATTGAGTTGAGTTGAACTGTACGCCTACATACCTCCTTTCATAGTGAGAAAATATTCAGTATGATACCTAATGGGATGAGATGCAATCTCTCATCCGTTATAATAATGTGCCGCAATTTATATTTTATAAGTAAATTTATTATTTAAATTTATATTTATTAAAAAAAGTAATATAATGAATTATAATTAGTATTCATTTAAAAGTTAAAACTTTTTAAAAGTTACATATTCTAATTTTAAATTTGAAGTCTAAAATTATTAAAAGTGAAGTTAGATATATTAAAAAGTAAATATATATTCTATTTAAGTGAGATGAATTCATTACTAATCTATTAATATATAAAAACAAAATTTTTATAATTGTATTTTTGCGCCAATTTTTTGAAAGTTAGTTTTTAAAAGAACATGATTTTTATATTCATATAAGTGTATTATAATAATGAAACGTGTCCAAAAAAATGAGCCGGAGGGAGTACTTTTTATATTAATAAGATATTTTAACATCAAATTATACCAGTCATTTAAATATTAGTGAACATCATTGAATTTATTGGAAAGTTGAAATATAATTAATATTATATGTATCTAATCACTTTTTAGTTATTAAAATTATTATTTTTAAATATTTAAATTAATAGAAATCTATTAATATATAAATAAATTTTCAATAATATATTATAGCACCATATTTTTGTAAGGGTGTTGTTACCTTAATTTCAGCATATACAATAATATTTTAAAAAATGATGGGATGATTTTTTTTAATAGTAAAATTAGTAAATAACTAACTTTTTTCTTTTTCTCTTTCTATAATTTATTTATTTCTTAAAATTACTGTCTTACGTTAGACAAAATATATCCCTAATCTTTACTTTAAATGATACTTCAAAATATAACTAAATGATTTAAAATATAAAATAGTGAAATATAACTCAATTATATAACATATTAGTAGAATATACTTATACTTATGTACTATATATAAAACATAAATTATAAATGAGAAATCAATTTGACGGACGATTTTATAAATAAATTTGAAAAATAATTCGTTATATAAAAGTAAGGTAAATAAAATTTATTAAATAATAAATATTTGCAATAATTCTAAAGTGAAATTGAAGTTTAAAAATTTATATTTGAATATGAGTCGCGTATAATTACATTATATAGATTTAATGGTGTTCATAATTGCGATTATAGTTCGACCTGTCGATTCATAGTTCTATTATTAAAAAATTTTAATTGAACCGTAGTTATAACGATAAGATTATAAAATATGGGGAAAATAAAATAAATCAGTATTGTTCTCTCTCCAAACTATTTAATGTGGCAAGAAAAACAATGTTCAGCTAGTCGATAGTGACATTCATCGATTTATTCATGAGAAACCTAATTATTGTCCAAATAAATCAAGAAAATCCACCTGGTCTTTCTTAGCATTAATATATATTAGTATTGTGATCTAAGTTAGAGCGTTGTACTTATTTTGTTAATGTATAATTAAAATATATTTACAAATAAGATTAGACATAAAAAAAATTATTATTACACACAATTCGGATTGAGTGAAATATTAAAATTTACATTTTTTTAAACAATGATAAATAATAGTCATACATATAAAAAAAAACATAAATAATAACATTGTTTAAAAATATTATGACTAAATTACCTTTTAATTTTTATTTTTCATATTTTCGAATTTAAAATCTAAATTAAGTAGTGTACTGATTTTTTTTCTTACATATTTGCATATTTGTTCCCAACTTATTTTTAAACTGTAGTACGTGGCGTTGTTGAGTTCAAACCCACTGTCCGATAAAGGGATTCAGTATTGGGCACGAGAAATTTTTCCAGCCAATATACTTACAGTTTATTAAATAAACTAGTTCGCAAGAGTACGAATTCATTGTATAAAGGTAAGTTGATCCTAAGTCGTATTCTCAAGGAAGGCTAAACATGGCTTTATCTATGTTGCAGAACAGAAAGCAATTAAAAGAGAGGTTGTTGATTTTAAAAACTAATTAATCTATCTAGGCGAAAACTAATAAGCAAATTAAATCCTAAATCTAAGAACAGTGAATTAAAGAAACTGAATTGAAACATGTTTTGAGTTGATTGATTAACATGATTGAAAGATTCAAATTATTGAATTGAAAATTAAGCAATAATAAGGCAGAAAGGAAATAAATCATTAAGCGATAAAGAAAGCAATGAAAGAACTCACTGATTGAACCAAAAGATACTGCATTAAAAAGAACTCCGGGTTTGTTTCACGAATGAATCCACAACTGAATTAAAAGAGAACAAGAAATAAAATCTGGACTAAGTGTTTTCTATCGTGGTCTAAACCCTAGACTAGAACTAAAATATGGAGAAAGTCGTCTCTGAAAAATCACGCGAGGAGTTTAAATAGGCGAGGAAGACATGCGCCAGGGTAGCGCTCGCTAGGGGTCAGCGAGCGCTACCTTGGCTCGCTGATGAGGTTTGAAAACAATGGGGTAGCGCCCCGCTAGGGGGGTAGCGAGCGCTGCCCCACTGTTCTGTCCTTTAACTTCTTCAGGGGCCAGCGGTCGCTGGGGCCTAGCGACCGCTAGCCCCACGTTCTGTCTTCTCTTCATGGCGCAGCTCAGCGCTCGCTAGGGGCTAGCAGTCGCTAGCCCCACGTTCTGCCTTCTTCACGCCTTTTCTTCACCTTTCTTCGTCTTTTCATCTCGTTTCTCCTCTCGAGCCTTGTTAGCTCTTAATGTCGATCTTTCACCTACAAAGTAGCAAATAACAGACCCAAGCATCAACTTGATCGACAATATCAACCAATACTAATCCAAATTACGAGAGAAACGAGACCAAAAACGTATAAAACAATATTTTCGCTGCAAAATTCTTCTTCTTCTCAAAAATATTTATTTATTCGCCGTCAATATCGCTGTAGCGACACCGACGAGGTGGACTTCACAATTACTCGGATTTCGTTGTATTCTTTTCACCGTAAAATCATCGTTCTTTCTTCAGGCAATTTTCGTTGATGGGTGTGAGTAATGGTGTCAATCGACGGTGTTGGGGGTTGACTAAATACTCGAAAAGCATTATCATTCCCTGGCAACGGCGTCAATATGACGGGGCTCAGTCGTCATCACTCAGTCAAGATAAATTTAGAAGTTTTCATATCCTTTACACTAGGTTCCGCTAGTGGTAAGTATGGTCGATCCTGAGTTGGTGTACTCTCTCTCTCTGTCACGATTTACATATTTTTATAGAGGGACCTGCCTCGGGTAGGGAAGTAACCAAGATATGAAATAAAACAAAAGAAAAGTAAAAAGCAAAAAAGATACTTGGCTTGAGGTTCAACTTGTTACGTCTTGATCAACTCCTTGGTCATTGGTGCAAAGATTCTTGTTGTATACACATGTCACTGGTTAAGGGCGAGCGTAAGAATGAAGTTTTACTCTTACCACCCAAACGGATCACTCAGGCAACACCCTTTTTGCTCGTCACGTAGCCACCTAAGCCTTGCCCAACATTCATTTTCAGCCCAGAAGGTAAAAGTTACTCATCCCCTTATCCCCCTTGCCCAAACTTGCGCTCGAGCCAAACTTACTCCATCATACCCAAATAGGCATTAGCGGGACTGCGCAACCATGAGCACACCATCTTAGACGCTCGTCCCATGGCGTTCCCACCTATATCACCACGCTAATCCCTCTGACTGACAAGCAGAGAGTCGCTAACACTTGGAGTTTCCAGTTCACAGTAGTAACCTGCCCTTGCCCAAGAAGTCGTCGCGCGCTCAACTCCAAGGGATCGGTCAAGTTGTATAAAATCAGATCCAACGGTTTAGGGACACACATGTGCAACTACGTTGGCCAAGTTAGACCTCACAATGATAAGTTGATTTTAGCAAAACTTGTTTAACCCAAACTAAGTATTAAAATTAATTAGGCATAAATAAAAGGAAACGTACTAGAATTAATTAGAGAACGGAAAACAATCCATGGAAGGACCAACCTTGACCAAGGCAAATAAATACAAGAAAAATAAAAGGTGCCCGAAGGCTTTGTTTCTTCCTCTCTTCGACTCTCAAAACATCTACTTTTAATATCCTAAGAAAAAGAACGAAGAGTGTGAGTGGTTTGTGCAACAACGGCTCTCCTCCACGTACGTCACATTATGCTCTCATGCTGACTGCTGCTACGACCAAAGCCTTATATGGGAGTTGGAGTGGGCTATGGGCCAGGCCCATGACGGTCTGAGCAAGCTAAGGTTTTTAGGGATTTCTTTTCTTGCATAAATATCTCCAAATATATTCATCTATATCATCAATGAGGTCCAAATCGTGCATATCTATTGTGTAAGGAAATAAAGATTTATTTCCTTATTTTCTCGCGGTTGCCAGGATCTTCCGCACTTTGCCTAAGGACACGGTCAAGACATGCGTTGTATGCACATTGCATTCCAACTTGCCCGAACTTTCCTTTCTTCTGCTCCAAGCTTCTCCATATCATAAAGTATTCTGAACGAACATTGTCCTTACCGTCTTGCTCAAGGTCTCGACTTGTGCATCGTCTTGCTCAGGATCTAACTCGTCTTGGTGGCGGCTAGGGTTTGTATGGAAGATATTCTTTCCTTATTGAGTGGATCCCTAGTATCTACAACAGTTGATCGTCTTGATTCTTTCCTGATGTAGCTCTGGGAGGATAAAGGAAATATATCTTTCCTTATTTGTGCTTCGTGGTAAGAATTTGCATCCGCTTCTCCAAAGATCTCGTCAAATATTTTCTTTTTCAACTCCTCGTTCGCCAGCTACTCCATCTTGGGCACAGAGAGTCTCCAAACAACTTGCTCAAGATGTTGCTCAAGAAATCTCGACTTCCAACTTTGAAATGTCAGGTCAAGATCTCGCAACATTATCTTAAGCACATATGTTCCACGCTCAAGGTGTTACAACGCCTGGAATTTGTCTATTTCACGGAATGTGGCCTGACTTACCCAAGACTCTTCCCAACAACCTGTCTCACAAAAGTGTGTCCTCCCAGATACAAAGATGCAAAAAAATAAAAAAAAAATAAGACTCGATTTACACCTAGACAAGCTCAAAAATAGCACGAAAAATGGGCTCGTCACACTCACACACTTTAAGCACAATTGTGCTCAAACGTGTAAATACACCTTGTTCAAAAAGAAAAAATAAAATACTCAAACACCAACAAATCATAAAACATAAATTTAAAACACTCAAAACAAATAGAGAGAACAAAAAAAAAACAAAAAACAAATAGAGAGAACATAAAATATTAAATTAAATATTACGTCACTTAAAAATCCAATCAATGTCATTGTCCAACAGGCAAGATCCCTGGAACTAACCACCTATATCAAAGTTCTACTATCCATCAACTAGCTAGCACGATAGCACCTACTTCATCAATTCTCTAACTTTGTGTTTCCTTTATTTCACGTGTTATATATATTGTTATTTATTTAATGATTGGATTGTTGTGTGATGTAGCCATGTATATAGTCTGTGGAAACATATATGCATGTAGCATCACTTGTTTATTGCAAACATAAGTTAATGGTGCAGTTTAATTACAATAATAAATTCATCTCCCATCATTAATTAAAGTTTATTTCTTAAATATCAGTCTAAGAGTTTTGGGCTCTCTAGCAACCGTAATGTTTTATTTTTAACTTAATGATTTTCATAATAATCCGATAAAAAAAATATATTCGGATTCGAAATATGCATGAGGTGGATTAGAAGGTGAGTTCTCATATAAAGAGGAGATTCGGATAATGAAGAATATCCCACACATATGCAACAATCGAATGGGCATAGAAAAATGAAAGAGAAGTTGCAAAAAGAGGAAATGGAATGATAGGTAGAATAGAGAAAAAGGCAAGGAGATATAATTCCACTGACCGCTTCCACTTTCCATAGGAATATATATTAATATGCGGATTGAATTAGCAGCTCGGTCTAATGGAGCTATGTAATATAATTTAATGTAATACTATTATCTTTTAAAAAAAAAATTAAGCATTTAAATTTTGTCAAACTATTACTTAAAACTAATATTCTTTCCATCCTATTAAAAATGGTCACAAGATATTCGACGCTAAGATTAAAAAAATAAAATATTGTGTTTTAAAAAAATAGGAGTTAGTATTTTAAATTTAACAATTTTTTCTTTTTAAAAAAATAACAATTTCTAATGGAACGAATCAATAAGTAAATATGATCACTTATAACGGGATAGAATAAATAATATATTATAGTAGTATCTTATAAAATATAAAATTAAATATACAAATAGTTTTGATATTTTATTTAAGTATTTTTGAATACAAATGAAAAATTTTAAAAATAAAAAATAATAATTATATCTATAATAATATAATATTTAAGGCCCCTATAGTTTTAGGTCCTTATTATAAAGAACTTGTTAGACATGTTATTAGCCCGGCCTGTGAATGAGATGGGAGCCTCACTAAATAATACTCCAATAATGCTGTTTGCCCTATTCTATGAATTAATTCATGGAATCAACTTTTTATATGCTGCTTATTATTATGTTGCATTGTACTTTTATATAAAAACTTGAAGTAGCGCTGTCTAATAGGGTATCGAGTTTCGGATTTTATCCGAAATATTCGACCAGTTCGGGTATTAGGGTACCTGAAGTCCGAATTAATAAGGTATCGGGTCGGGATTCGAATATATAATAGAGTATTAATCAGGTATTGGGTATACCCAAATACCGGATGGATAAACCTACAAACCCGATTTTTAATTAAATATATATTTTAATTTTTTGTTTCTCCACTTCCCAATAACCTTTCTGTGACTCTTTACCGGCTATCCTACCCGACCGATTAGACAGCCTGAACTTGGAGTATATATATAAGACTTTTGTTTTTGGTGATCTTTCCTTTACATTTTCATGCTATTGATACCTATTTAGGCTAAATTTATTATGCAATACGCTCCCCTTGAGTTTTACCTAATTTTTGTCTTATAATGCACTACTTTTGCAAATGCTAAATATGTAATATGTCCACTTACAAATATGTAATATGCCCACCCTCTAATTATTTTTCTCCGAAACAGAAAAGCCCATAAAATCAAGAGAATAAATATTTGGGAAAAAGACGGGCCGGTCCATTATGACCAAATATTGGGCAAAAAAAACCATCAAAAAAACTTATTATCATGCGGCCCCAAATTACAAGTGGATGGACCAAAAAACCACCTATATAAATCGCGCCTCTCCACTTCAATTGTCCCCTCCTTCTTCCCCCCTCTCTCTCTCTCACTCAGCCGCACCCTCTAGAAAAGCCATGGAGACTCCCAGATTACTCAAAAAATTCTGGATCGCTTCCTGCACTATTTTCGTCTTCTGGTATCTCCTTATCTACGCTTCCGATCGCTCGTCTCTGCCATCCCTCGCCGTCGCTAGGATCCAATCTTCCTCTGCTAGTGATAGTAACACCTCCGCCGTCGACGGCAGCGAGGAGAGGAGGAGATTGTGCAAGGGCAGATATATATACATCCATGAAAACAGTTATCGCTGGAGATTATATTTCACAACCGAATGAAAACAGTAATGGTTTTGGATTTCAAACTAGATGGTTCATTACTTATGTGCTGATGGTTCATTACATCTGTTCTTATGGTTCACAATGTCTGATGTAATGGTTCTCGCTCGTCTCTGCCAAAACCCTCGCGAAACCAGAAACCAGAAACCTAAATTCCTCTTGATGGTTCTCTTGTTAGCTTATTCTGGTTTTTGCATAATCTGGATAGAATAATAAAGTTAAGTTCCAAACTGCATAAATCAACACACAACCATCAACTGAAGATAACTAAACCATCAGTGAGTACAAAGTAAACCAGTAACATATAAAAAATAAACCATCTCGTATGAAAAACAAATCTAATGGTTTTAAGATTATGTGCATATGGTTCAAAAATTTATCTTGATGGTTCTCTTGTTAGTTTATTCTGGTTTTTGCATAATCTGGATAGAATAATAAAGTTAAATTCAAAACTGCATAAATCAATAAAAAACAGCGGAAATCAGATCATTGAAACTTGAAACTTGTGAATTGTTGACAACCAACGTCTCCTCTCTATACTTAATCAACAATGAGAAACTGCAATCCATTAGGAAACAAAAATTCGGAATAGGGAAGAACCGACGATGAAAACGGAGAAACCGTCGAAACAAAAAAATGAAAATTAGAACAGAAAAAATAGGCAATTGAATCTGAAAAATGTAGTAACAATCAACCCAGCATCAAATGATCAAATATAGAAGAAGAAATCTCTGAAAAAAAGGAATATTAATGGACGGCGAATCATGCAAAATTTGATTCGCAGATGATTTTCTGCAACCGTTATTGATATTCCATACACTAAGGTTAAAAACGTGAAACCACATCAATATTTTGGATTTAATTGAACAAAAGTGCATTAGAATGGACCTACTTGACAATGAGAAAAAATGGTGGTTTTTTTTGTCTACAAGTTCACCGAGGTGGACCTTAGAGACATTAATCCTAAATATTTACAGGATATTCCAAGAATCACTACTAGGCCACTAAATAAGATAGAGGCCCATTACCCTCCTTTAATTTCTATACTTCTTATTTTATGTAGATTTCTATTAAATATCCCTCAAAGGAATGTACTGAATTGACCTGTATCTAATTCTTTAAAACTCTTCCGTCAGAAATTTTTTGATATTTCGCGCTAACAAAAGACTCTTGAATCGTCTATTCTCAACTAATATTTAGGCATATATTTAAAGTGTTAATTACACAATAACCCACAAAACTATAAAGATAAATAGTTATTCATATAATAATATTTAAATTAATATATAAATTTTAATTATTTTAAATGTGAATTTTTAAAGTTATACTTCTACTTAATATTAATTGTAATACTGATAGCAATGACATGAAAAAATATGAATAATACTTATTCTTATCATTTATATATACGTCTTATCATTTATATATACGTATAATTTAATAAAATTAAATATCACGTATTAATGATATGACAATACGACATAGAAATATAAAAAATAATTAAAAAGATATTTTAATACAATAAATATAAAAATCATTATATTAATAAGTATTATTTATTTTTTATTATATCATTTAACTATTTTGTATATTCACTTTATCTTAAAAGAAAATATAAAACTAACTCATAATTTATGTATAAACAGTTTTTCCTCAACCACACATTATTAGTTATTTTTGGCTACATGACAAATTATTTATTTATGTTTATATATATAGGAGTCATTATTTACATAAGTTAATGTGGATGATTAAGCTATAAGTTAAGTGTACTAATCCATTTCTAACTCCGGATTTGTCTTTTCCTTTACCTTAACAAGGAATGAAAATCGGAGATCTGTACCATCGACGGTTAGGCCAAGGAAAATGAAAATACGTGTGCGGCATAGAATATTTATATTCTTTTTTCTTTATTCAATTCTTCACTTTCTTTTTTTATAGATACCACTTTAATCTCTTACACAGACATTCCTCTCGAATCAATCCTCCTTCCATCTCTGCGTAAGCACCTCTCTGAACCATTTTCACAAACACATTGCGATCGTAATCATTTAATACACAGTAGCTGCGTATGCTCTGTTGCTCTTTCACTTTTGCTTGTTTCGTCCTCGTTATTCATTCTCGCTGCTGAATTCTTACAGATAGTCTGAACGAAGATGGGTGCGTTTAAGGTTACCCGCGTCGAGACTTCTCCGATTGATGGCCAGAAGCCTGGCACTTCTGGTCTTAGGAAGAAGGTATTAATTTTTCTTTTGCGCTTCTTTTTTTCTCTTCTGATTCATCATGATCCCGTAAGTGCGACGGAACGTAATGCTCCTCCGATCAGATCTATGTATAACTGTATTAGCCATATGTATGTGAGTGTGTGTGTGTGCATGCGTATCTGTATTTGCAATCAGTGTCCGGTAATTAAATGTTCGATTTATCTGAAAAGTTTTTAAACATTGATGATTAATTGGCGGGGTATTTTTTTGGTATGTTTGCGGAAATGAGCTGTAGATCTGATAAGCTTACTATAAGTGTTCGTAACGTTTGTGCTGTGATTAATAAAATTGTGATTTAGTCTATATTTTGAGTACCCAAATCCATTCTGTTTGAAGATTTGGGATTTGATGAGGTGTTGTAGTAGAAGTATCAGGAAACAGATGTAGTGAAGTATCTGGAAATAATCATGTTTATCTTGACTGAAAGGTGGTATATCGGCTTGTAGATGGGAGCTAACCATTGAAGTCCAGAATCATCAATTTTTGTTCAACTAGAATACATTATTTGATCGACATAGTGAACTTTTAAATTCGAGCAGTCCACAATTATACAACTTGAAGAGTCAGGAACTAGGATTCCTTTACTTTAAAGATATTTTGGCCCTGTAATTGGGACAATTTGGACCTAATTATGCATATGCTCGGTGATCTAGCAGTTTTTCTGAGTGTTTTCTTGCATCCAGCTTCTGTAACTGAGGCATAAGGTTGACACATAGGATACTCTCTATAATGAAACTTACGTATCCTGTCTGACATGTATTTCGTTGTTACTCGGTAGATGTCTTATTGACAAGAGTAACATGTTCTAATAAGTTGGTGTCTTAAAAATGCAAGGACCTCTTGTAGTCTCTCTCTTTCCCAACAGAAATCTAGAGTAATAAGCTCTTAGTGTTGGAATTTCAGGTTTATGATTTCTGATGGATTTGAATGTTTAACATGCCAATTTCCTTTATATGGTCTTTGTGGTTTAAAAGCTCTGCAAAATACTTTCGTTAACTGATTTAGAAGTAACTTTTTGAAAATGCATGATTCAGGTTAAGGTATTCGTGCAACCCCATTACTTGGAAAATTTTGTTCAAGCTACTTTCAATGCCCTTGGAGCTGATAAAATGAAAGGTATACATTTTAGCAAGTCACAGTCGCATTCAGTTTGTTTCATCTAGTGAATCCGAGATGTTCTCTGATATACAAGTTTGAAATTAAGATGTACGAGTTTCACTTTAATTTGATGAAGCAATGTTAAGATGGACATGAGAACATATACTCATATGCATATCACTGTACTTTTGTGTTTGCTTTAAAAAATTGAACCAAACCTGCTTTTTTAAGCAAACAATTGAAACATAATGAACTTTGTTTTCATAAACTCCAGGTGTAACATTATTCTTAAAATTATTTTTGTTGTACGTGCCTAAGCCAAATGATTGCGACTGACTATAGTATTTGCTTAATCCAGCATATTACCCTCTGAATTTGTCAATTCGTAAAACTTTTAATAGCTTATCAGCTTTTGAGATTGGCACTCATGGAATCAAGCCATATTAATGGGTAGAAAGTTATTTGATTTGTGAATTGTGAATACCTATCGGATTGGATGTCCTAGAGATTAGTACTAGGAGTAGAATTCTTGTGAATATCTTTTAACTGAATCGTTCTTAGGAATTGTTGTTACTGGATTACATTGTTGTGATTTGAAATTTTATAGATTCTTTTCACAAAAACTAATTTCAATGTGCGTGGAGACCACTATATTGAGGAAATTCAGAAGCTTTCTTCACAGAAACATCATCTTTAGTTTTCTCTTTTGGCGTGAAATGTTTATCGTTTTTGCTGAAAACTTTTCAGGTGCTACTCTTGTTGTCTCTGGTGATGGCCGCTACTATTCAAAAGATGCTATCCAGGTGAGATGTCTTATAACTTTATGACGCGGTCATCATTATTAGGTTCATTAAGGTTTCTCTGCCACTTTTATCTTATCCATGCGTATGAGTGTTTGGACTTTGGACCATAGTAGTTCAGTGTTTCAGTTTACGTTAGCTCTCAAACTCTGAGGTTAAGGTGAAAAATGTGGGTACTATTACTAGTCATGTAAATTCTGATAATTAATCGAGTATTGATTAAGTAAGTAGTTCATAAGGTGATACCTATATACTGTTTATTCTTTTTGGATGATGAAGCAAAATTAACTGCTCTATAACAAAAAGTGTCTAGGAATACTGCTGATCTCTTAAATTCTGGACTTTCTAATCCTCCCACTTTAGACCCTATGCTTTATATGGATTGATTGGTTCATCACTTTATCTGGTATAAGTATTAAGTAGTTCTATCCAATGGCAGATCATCATCAAAATGGCTGCTGCAAATGGAGTCAGGCGTATCTGGGTTGGTCAGAATGGATTACTATCTACTCCTGCCGTATCTGCTGTTATACGTGAAAGAGTTGGAGCTGATGTGAGCAATCGTTTTAATTACTCTATTGACATTTTACATCTCCTGTTAGAATCTTGACAGGTATAAAACTACACAGTACACACTCACCATTTAGAAAATATTTCAGGGCTCCAAAGCAAATGGGGCATTTATACTTACAGCAAGCCACAATCCAGGGGGCCCAAATGAGGTGTGTACGTGAATTATATCACTTTTTCCTTTCCCTTGATCATGTTCATTGGTGTGCATGCGAATGCTTGTTCCTTGATCTGCTCCCTCCAGATATATCATCATGTCAGTTATAATGTCATGTCTGCATGTCTTCTGTTTTCCAGCAGCACCTGAAGAACCTCTCTCCTCTCTGCATCTCTAAAGTTAATATAATTTTGCATCAAGTTCGATGCAATGAACATGTTATATTCTTTAAAGATTTCCTGGCTGTTTATTTTCAATATCTTCTGTTAAATGAATGAGTATAATTACAGTAGAATGATCTAATCAAAGACAAGATCTTCAGAAGAATACTCTCTCTCTGTTGTCTCATTTAAATAATCTAATGAAAATGTAAATTGTTATGCTAAAACTCATGAGCATTCCCTTATTTTTGTTGTAAGGATTTTGGAATCAAATACAATATGGAAAATGGTGGACCTGCACCAGAAGGAATCACTGATAAAATCTATTCGAACACTACCACGATTAAGGAGTACTTCATTGCAGAAGGCCTACCTGATGTATGATTTTCTTTATGGAAGTGCACACCTCACACACACAAACAAACACACACCTACCCAAGTTTACTATGCGAGGGGGCATAACCTTTCTTTTTCTCTTCCGTAACAATTTTCATGTGAATTTTCAGGTGGATATCTCCAAAACTGAACTAAGTAGTTTTTCTGGTCCTGAGGGGCAATTTGATGTTGATGTTTTTGATTCAGCAAGTGACTATGTCAAATTGATGAAGTATGTATATCAATGTGATTGGCATATAACTCATTTTTCCGTTAAGTATAAAATTTTGTGGTTCCCTTGAAAGGGAATGGTTGATGAGTGGTAAATCCAGTGTCATTAAATATGTGGACTATATAATTATAATTTTATCAAGTCGCAGTTCTCATCTCCATTGCTTTGCATTTTCTGTCTAAATTGTGCTAAGTTTTTCTTGCTTATTGCTTTTCAGGTCCATCTTTGATTTCCAGTCTATCAAAAAGTTATTATCATCCCCAAAATTTACTTTCTGGTATTCTTATGATTCCAATTTGATGCAGTGTTGAAATAATGAAATAATTCTCAACGTGGATGATGACCTATTCTTAATACATAAAATATGTTTTTCATTTGCAAGTTATGATGCCCTTCATGGTGTTGCTGGAGCTTATGCCAAACGAATGTTTGTTGAAGAGCTAGGTGCAAAGGAAAGCTCTTTGCTTAATTGTGTACCCAAGGTAAGTTTCTTTATTCAACAAAATTCTAGTTATATACATGCTTCTTGATCTTGATCGAGATATGTCTGCTTTGTAGGAAGATTTTGGTGGAGGGCATCCTGATCCTAATCTGACATATGCAAAAGAACTAGTAGCTCGTATGGGATTGAGCAAATCAAACAGCAACCAGGACCCACCAGAGTTTGGTGCTGCTGCTGATGGAGATGCTGACCGCAATATGATTCTTGGAAAAAGGCTGGTTTCTAATATAATACTGATTTTGAATAGTATCTTCTTACTCATTGTTCTTATTCTGTATCATCTTATTGTTATTCCAGGTTCTTTGTTACACCATCTGATTCTGTTGCTATTATAGCTGCAAATGCTGTACAGGCGATACCCTACTTTTCTGGTGGTCTCAAAGGAGTTGCAAGGTTCTGTGTTTTTTGCTTTCCCTGTTCTTTTGTCAGTGATGCTATTAGTCCACTAGTGCCAATGCATCTTATCTTTCCCTACTTGTCTAACAGGATATGAGTTTCATCCCTCAGTTAGATTCTTCTTAATACAAATTTTCTTAGAAGTTGAAATCTCATTGTGATCCATTATTCTCCTCAGGAGCATGCCCACATCAGCTGCTCTTGACGTTGTAGCTAAGAACTTGAATCTGAAATTCTTTGAGGTACTATGTTATATGAATGTATATGAAATGGTCGTGAATTGGTTTTAAAGGTCTAATTGTCTATATGTGAAGGTGCCAACTGGATGGAAATTCTTTGGCAACCTGATGGATGCTGGAATGTGTTCAGTTTGTGGTGAAGAAAGCTTTGGAACTGGTAGGATCTGTGTTGTATACAACACCATTATATGAAGCAATGCCCATGAACATTGTTATACTATTCATCCACAGGCTCAGACCACATACGTGAGAAAGATGGAATATGGGCTGTGTTGGCTTGGCTATCCATTATTGCCTATAGGAACAAAGACAATCTAGGGGGAGACAAACTCATCACTGTTGAAGAAATTGTGCGGCAACATTGGTCCACATATGGGCGTCATTATTACACTCGATACGATTATGAGGTATGGTTACATGTTATATTTTGATCCTGCTAACTGCTTATTGCTTCAATCAATGTAGATGTTAGCACATGTTGATTTCATTCTTCTCCCTTTGTAATGAAGAATGTTGATGCTGGTGGCGCCAAAGAACTGATGGCTTATTTGGTCAAGTTACAATCAAACCTAACTGAAGTCAACAAGTAAGTCTCTTGCCTCTCTCCTTCTTCCCTAAATATTTAAAAGTATTTCTCACATCTTTTGCAGTTGTTTGACATGAATATGACAGAGTTTGGTCATTGGTGCTGCCTTTAATATGTTTAAGCACTTTACCACTAGGCCAACACACACACAAAGTAGAAATAAAGAAACTCAATAAGCTCTTATGTCATCCATATTTAATATTTATTGGTTACTCGGGAACGAATCTGTCACCTTGAACCTGATATTGTTAGTGAAGGCGAGGCTTGCCTTATTGGAAGTAATAACTGTTAATCAAAGATGGAATTTATTTAATTTTCTAGTGAAGGATCTCCTAGTACGTTGGGGTTGTTATATATATATATATGTTCAGCCCTAAATAAAATGTACTGGAAAAAATAATACTTGATACTGGATTACTTATCCTGGGATCACTACATGTATGCTGCATTTCATTTCTGTTTAATGGGAAATTATATATTTCATAATTTCTATTACATGATCTAACTGCATCCTGTCTGTATTGTTGTCCAGACTTTTCTCAGCCACCAAGAATTCAATTTAAAGTCAAAAAATCACAGTAGTTTATTTGAGTGATAATCAATTTACCAATTTTATAGTTGATATATCGTAGACTTATTCTGCTTTAATTAAAAACATATCTGTTCCAACAGCATTATAAAGGGAATTCGGTCAGATGTCTCAAAAGTGGTTGCTGCTGATGAGTTTGAGTACAAGGATCCTGTTGATGGTTCCATCTCAAAGCATCAGGGCATCAGATATCTATTTGAAGATGGATCTCGATTGGTAAGTTGCCCCTTCAGAAATGTCTTTAAGACACAATTTTAGAAATTGGCATCTACTTTGTTTGATTATCCCATAAATTTAATACTAGATACGATATTTTGATGTCAAATCTAAACAATGTTTGAGGAATTCAAGATCTTCAAACATTCTGTATCACTTGAAGTTCCATTCTATAATTTCAGATTCTTAGTACAAATTGTCTGATAGGATTCAGATAAGATTCAACCAAGAAACCAAAAATAAATAAATAAGGTTGATGATGAAGGATAAGAAGCACGTCATTTAAGACTATTGTATCAGGAGTCACTTGAAAGGACTGAATATAGTCTGATAATTTATCAGGTTTTTCGACTGTCTGGAACTGGTTCGGAAGGTGCTACTATCCGTCTCTACATAGAGCAGTACGAGAAAGACTCATCCAAGATTGGGAGAGAATCTGGAGATGCACTAGCTCCTCTAGTAAGTATCGAGAGTTTTGCAGCAATTGGTGTTACTTATTTATTATCCCCCATCCATCGTCCCGTGCCATGCCAACCAACACACACGTGTACTTAGATGTCATTATTCTTCTTGCTACAGGTTGAGGTTGCTCTGAAGCTGTCGAAGATGCAAGAATACACAGGCCGATCTGCTCCCACTGTTATTACATAGATGTTGCAGACACAGTGCTGAGGAGATTGTTTGTATCTCGTGAATGTCATATAGACATGGAATGTTCGACATAATTTTGTTGAGAAAATAAACATTGAATAACTTCACCAGTTGGGGATTGTATAAACAGGCATTAAACCGTGTAGTGAACATGATCTATATGTACTTTGGTATGAGGTTATGAATTTGATTAATCACTTGACCCCTATAATTTGGCATCTGCTTCAATTAGTTTATGCTCATGGCATGGTTTTATTCTCAAGTGATTATTCAGGCAGCTTATCAAATAATAGTATTATTTTACCACTATCAACATAAATGTAAGTACATCATAACATATATGCCGCAACCCCATCTAGTACAACTTACATCATACACCATTTTTATATCAAATATATAAACACCACCTCCTCACAGACCAGACGTGAAGGGCACGCCAGTAGCCGGAATCCACGAGTCTCCGGCAAGAAAATTTCCTGCAGTAAACCTCCCGGCCTCCGTTGCATCTTGTATAACATGAAACCCCGGCCAAGTCACCCTTCCCCTACTACTCCCACGCACTCCACTATTCATATACTCCGCATAATACAAAGTACTCAGTCCATAATTCCCACTCCACGCCACCCACCCTGCTGGCTCGATCACCCCGTCGATCACACACTTGGTAAACACAGTTCTCGAGTACTCCTTCCACGGCCTCCCCAGATAACTCTTGAACGAATTCTGCACCGGCCTGAGCTCTGGTGCTGCTGTGACGAGGGAGCTGTGGACAACAATGCCGGTGTTCTCATTGGGGTTTTTTCTTCCCTGCGCTGTCACTGTGTTCTTCTGGTTGGCCATCGGCTTCCTTAGATAGATGTTGCAATTTTGGAGGACAGCGGCAGCGTCACCGAAGATGAAGTCAACGGTACCGTAGACGTGGCAGTCGCGGTAGAACTGGCGGAGGGAGTGGAGGTAGAGGGTGTCTTGGTAGCCCTTGAAACTGCAGCCGTAGAAGATGGAGAAATCGGAGCTTGATCGGAGGGCCACGGCTTGGTGTTTGTGGGGACCGGCGGTGTTCTCGAACGTCATGGCTCGTGCTATGAAGCCCTCGCCGGAAACGGCTGCGTGCATGTAAATATTGTTGCAACTGTATTAATATCATTAATCTATTCGACTTTAATATATATGTTGTCATGACATGTGAGTAACATTTTTGATATAGATTCTAGAGCTATTACGATTGCTCTACTGTCACATGTGATATTAATAAATATGTCGACTTTCATCAATTATTAGATGAGAATGCAAATGATTTCAAAATGCTGAACTCTATTGCAATTAACGATGTATTACGACTATATCCTAATTAATATTTATTAAAAAATTAAAATTTTTAAAGCTATATACCCTAATTTTGAATTTATTAACTTTAAAAATTAATTAAAAAGGACATTATAGACCCAATTATTTAGGTAGCACTAACAATAAAAATAAAGTAAAACATATAAAATTGTTTTTGAAATTTTTTTATGTTGTATGAGATAAAGTGTGAGATACAAAATGAGACACTTAATCTCATTTTATTCCTATATATATACACTATTCCATTAATAAAATTAATTTCATAAATTCAAAAATTGTTATTAATGAAATTGGTGGTAATTAATTAATCTCACCGAAAGTTGCAGAGCGGAAAGTGGTGAAGCCATCTTGCACATTCCTATAGCCACTAACAACAGTTGCATCGATTCCATCTCCAATAAACATCAAATTCTTCATCGATCTCTTGATCTCAACATTCTCCCTATAAACACCCTTCTTAACATATATAACAAATCTCCTCGTTCTTGACCCTCTCCTTCTCTTAGCCTCGGCCAAACCCTCAGAAATCGTGGTGTAGTCACCGGAGCCGTCTTGCGCCACCACAATATCGGCCTTTGTTGATGATCGGAGCAGCTTCCGATCACCGGCTGAAACCCAATTAGGGAAATGATCACTCCCTCTCTTCTTTTTAGAGCTTTGATCATTATATGCTGCAGAGGATGAAGAAATGGCCCTATTGATGGCTAGTGAGTTGCTTAAAGATTTGGAGAAGTCATCAAGCATGAGTCGAAGGGGTTCAAAATGAGAGGACAAGTTGAAATCAAGAAATCCATTGTGGCAAGTTTGTTCATTGGCGATGGCTGCACTCAGCCATGTTTGTGCATCAAAAGCATCGATTTTCGAGGCGATGGAACGATTTAGGTGATAGATTGTATCTTTATAGAGCTCTAAGCAATCATCCCATGCCGATCGGCCTAGTTCATCGAATGAACTTGTATCCATTTGTGAGATGAGTTTGTGAGCATTTGTGGCATGGGTTAGGGTTTCTCCTAGGCTTAGGTAGACCAAATTTTGATCTAGGGTTTTGTGAGGGAAGGTGGTATTGAGAGTGTTGCATAGATGAGGATGAGATGTTTGGGTGCAAAGTGAGGTTGTTGCATTAATATTGCCACATTTTGCCAATCTAAAATGTGAAAAGAGTAAGTGAAAGATTAGGAAGGCCAAAATAGAGATTTGCTTATCCATGCAGCAGAGAAAAGAGAGAAGAGATTTTATGATCATGCATGCTATTTTAGGACATTGGATTCGTTTTATTTATAAGGGTGCATGGTTGATATTTTGTCTTGATCGAGCACCATTTGTTTTTATTAATTGAAGTATAATTAATTTAATTTGTGTTTAGGTGTGAACAATACCAAGTTAAACAATTAGATCTGGCGACGATATTAATTAATTAGATTACAATTAAGGTGATGATCATAATTAATGCAGCTGCCATTCTCATTGGCATGCAAAGTATTCAGCTTCGTGTCTTTTAAGTAAGTTACTTAATTAATGAGATCCTTTATTTATTTATTTTAGCAAAATACTAATCCAAACTGCATGCATGCACGAAGCGATTTAATTAAAGGTGTGCTTTTTTTAAAATAAAACATTTAACGTTGCAAATATATAGTTTTCAGCTATTTTAATTAGTTTTTGTTTTCCGCTTTACTTTTGTTTATTTATTTTAATCCTTTGACAGTATATTTTTTCTTCAACTTTGAAAAGAAGGACGAAATTAAATAATTTAGTAAATGCTGTAGAAATTTGGTATTGAAATAATCAATCAAGTGTAGGATTTAGATTGATTAGAGTACTAGTTAGTTAGGGGGTTGGGGTGGATGTGACAATACTTTGTGAATCCGGATCCTTAATTAAATCAGACAAATTTAAGATCATATGATTACTATGCACATTTTATTATTATTTGCCACTGTTTAATTGTATAAGACAAAATAAAGCTTATAATTTCATTTTATCACTTGGATTGGGATAATAAAGGATGATTAGAGTTTCTTAATGTAATTTAAAATTAATAAAATTTTAAAGATGTGAAAAGATAATTATGGAGTAGACATGAAATATAAAACTTTTTTAATCATGCACGTACCAAATAATTATAATCCTATTTATTCATTTGGGTTTTGGAGTGACGTAAGATTTACTCCCTCCGTCCTGGAAAGTGTTTAACACTTTGACTTTCACGGGTTTTAAGAAAAATTGTTGACTTTTGTGTAGAGTGTGTAAGGAGTGTAAAAGGTGTAATGAGTGGAGTGTGAAATGAGTGTAAAAGTAGAGTTAATGGAGGTTGGGTCCCACATGATTTATAATTTTTAATTGGATTGTGTGTATAGAATAGTTACTATAAATGGAAAGTTTGAAGTGTTAAACACTTTGGTGGACGGCCTAAAAAGAAAATATGTTAAACACTTTTGTGGACGGAGGGAGTAATTGATAAATACGTGTCTGAATAGAGATTTATATTGAAAGCTGTTCCAATTAATATAATAATTAGAGCAGCAAAAGCATGCATGGGTTGATGGTCCCCCTGCAATCCCATAGTAGAGATGCATGTGATTTACACGATCGAAGTTGATGAACTCGTGAATTGAAGGTTTAAAGTTATGACTTATATATGAGAAAAGAAGGATCGATGCTTGCTTTATGGATTAATTCAGACTAATTAACTACAACTTTTAATAGTAGACACTTCAAAGTTTAGTTGTAGGTGAACCACACCCGATCGATTCTTACATACTATTTAGCCACTTGGATGGCTAAATACGACCCCTATTGCTTCTATTTCATTAATTTTAAGGATTGGGACAAGCATGCATGCATTAATGCCTAAATCTACGTGGCTCACTTCTTTACTGCCATGTGCCATTAATATGTTGTCCGGGAGACCGAGACCAGCACTAGGGGGAGGGGGCTCGCAAACAAGTCTCTCGCAAGCTGTGTTGCATAGGTGTGGGGTGTGCGGAGGCAGTACGATACGGGTGCGTGGATACAGATTTTTGAAAATTACAGGGTGCGATTCGTGAAAGATTCGTCTATACTTTTAAAATATTTTATTATATTTCACCTACGATATATATATATATATATTAAATTTTATAAAATAAAATATTACATTGCAAACTAGCAAAAATACCCATTTAAAAATAAAAGATAAAAATACCCACTTTTTACAATAGCATGATGAAATTACCATGTACTCATGTTATTCAAATTCAAAATAACTTGAATAACATGACCACATGATGAAATTCATCATGTTATTGTAAAAAATGGATATTTTTTTATCTTTTATTTATAAGTGAATATTTTTTTATCTTTATTTTATGAGAGTGGGTAATTTACCTATTACCCTTAATTACCCTTAATGAATACACATAGACATCTTTAATATCGTTAATTAGGTTTAGGTACGTAGTATGTAGTACTAATTAATGTCGTCTTCTTTTTTGTTCTAGCTACTGAAAAATACTATAAATTAAATAATTATATATGAATTTCAACGATACTTAAAGGGATGATCGAATCCTGGTTTTTAAAACAAACCTTCGTATAATCAAGGTACACATTTATAAAATAGCGAGAAGAGAAAAAAATAAGTAAATATAATGGGAAAGGTTCAAGTGTTCCATATCATGATGAGTAATTAACACACAATAAAAGGCCTGCTTTCTTCCTAACCTCATAGTGATAATTTTGAGCCCTCTTAAGAAGCCCATATATAATTATATATGTATTATTTTTCAAAAACTCGCATATGTAATCTAGTTAGTTTAATTACACAAAATAAGCAAATAAAAATGTAAAAGATAAATAATACTAACTATCATAATAATATTTAAATTATATTCATTTTAAATATGAATTATCACAAATATATAAATTCTATTCATTTTGAATATGAATTATCACAAATATAATTTTATTTATATTTAATTATAATAATATGAAATGTATGGATAATATTCATTCATTATACTTAATGTATCACAAATATCATTCTAATTAAAATTGATTCTCCAATTCTACAATTATTATGAGAAATAATAAAGAGAAAAATGTAAAAGAAAGAATTAATATATTAATAATTATTTCCTTCGGAAATTCCTTAGCAAATTAATTATTTTTAATTTTTTGTCCAAGTTTTATTTTGAACTATCAAAATACGAAAAATTAAATTTACAAATTTAGTACAAATATTAAACTCATATAAAAAAAATAGGGTTAATTGCCTGTAAATTCATAAACTATTTGTAATTTTAGTTTTTTCCCATGACATTTTATTTTGGCGAATTAATCCATGAACTTGATGTTCCTTTTGATTTTTCCCACGATACTAAATTAGTTCCAAATTAAAGTTAATGTGACAATTTAAATTCTTATGTGACAATATTAGAGAACAAGTTGAATAAATTGGAAAAAAGAGGAAACAAAAATATCTCCAATTATAGTAGAAGATAGATAAATTGAAAACGAGAGTGATATACATAACAAGGAGGAGATCGAGAAATCGAGGTAAATAGATTAAGGATTGCGGGAAATGTGTCACGACCGCATTCTACTAAGGGTAGTAGAATCCGGGAACCCGTGACTAGGGGAGGGATTTAAGAAGCGGGGATAGAAATGGGGGAATGGAACCACGATGGATCGAAGAACGTTCACATAATTTATCTTAGAATTTCATCGTACGAAGTCGATATAGGAATAACTCGAGTCATAGGCTCGTACATAACCATGAGTAATAATAAAGATCAAATTCTCAAATCCATTATATAGAGGTTTCTACTAGCAGCGGAAATTTTTCGGATCGATGAAAGTTCTACATGTATGAGGACATGTAGAACCCCAAAGAGTCAACTGCTAAGAGACCGACAAAAGCACGGCGTAGCACCCCCTCCTTCATCGTTTCTTAACCTGCACGTTTAGAAATACATGCAGGGCTGAGTACAAAAGTACTCAGTAGACACGTGCCGAAATCGCATTCATACAAATATAACTATCAAGCCATTATAAGTGAAACATAGGGATTTTGTCTCTAAAGCACCTATGTTCACCAAAATCATTTCTTGTGAAAATCCTATGTTCGACTGCAGTCTAAGTTCTTTTTGTAATCTGCCATATCGAAGATTCTATGTGCCGAGGAGGTGGCCACCTCACACGGGCACTGGACCGGCCAACCCGCTAAGATGACTCGCGGTCCTTTGTGTACACAAGTCCGAGTAAGATATCTAATCTTCTGGGACCCGAATTCGATTTATAATTAACAGATAGACATCATACATAAATCGAAACATTTATGGCAAGACAGTAGTTTGAAAATAACTGATTACATTCTAAAGTCATGCACACATATTTTATAGAGTAAGAAAGCCTACTTAAATAGTCTCAATTGGTGTTGGCTTCGTTCTCGGGGTGCGGATCCGACCTCTTGTCGAAACCTTTAAATAAATCTCAAGTGAGATATAATCTTCTAATGCATTTAATATTCTTTATGTGTAAGGAATATATCTTCAATTATTTCGAGAATTATGCTCGACCTTTACTCGACTATAATGCGAATATCGAATTTTGTCTAGAGACGTTGATTCCTCAAATCAACTATGTTTTCTAAAATATTAATTTCATTTATTACATCTAATTAATAATTTATTGAATAAATAAATAAATCTCTAATTGAATATTCTAAATTTCTAAGTTAAATATTTATAATTTCCTATAGGTTGGAATAGCTTGATTAATATATCTCAATTATGATTCATATTTAAATCAATTATTGAGATTACAATCTAGTTAAATAATTCATAATTAACTTCTCTAAATTAAATAAATATTCTTTTTCTTGGACTTAATCCAATAAGAAATTTCTTGATCTACTAGAATTATTTCTAGCCCACTTAAATAATTAGATTATCCAATTCCTCAATTAATTAAATTAGCCCAATTGAAATAAATTTCCCACTTATCTTAATAATTTCTAGGCCCAATCTTATTATTAAATTTAGCCCAGTGAGTATACTCCCTGGGCCCAATTGATTCTATTTTTTTTCGGCCCATCAGATGTTACATTTTCAGCCCATCTGTTATTTTAATGGATTAATGTCTATAAGGTCCACTTAAGTAAACTTGTAGTCAAATAAAACCACCTTTTTTTTCTCATTGACATATAGGTCCATTCTAATACACTTTTGTTCAATTAAACCCAAAATATTGATGTGGTTTCACGTTTTTAACCTTAGTGTATTAATTATATTTTTTAATTTTTTATTTATGGGAATATCAATAATGGTTGCAGAAAATCATCTGCGAATCAAATTTTGCATGATTCGCCGTCCATTATTCCTTTTTTCAGAGATTTCTTCTTCTATATTTGATCGTTTGATGCTGGGTTGATTGTTACTACATTTTTCAGATTCAATTGCCTATTTTTTCTGTTCTAATTTTCGTTTTTTTGTTTCGACGGTTTCTCCATTTTCATCGTCGGTTCTTCCTTGTTCCGAATTTTTGTTTCCTAATGGATTGCAGTTTCTCATTGTTGATTAAGTATAGAGAGGAGACGTTGGTTGTCAACAATTCACAAGTTTCAAGTTTCAATGATCTGATTTCCGCTGTTTTATCGAATTGGTGTGATATCAACGTTGGTTCGGTTTCGTTTTTTTACAGAATGGATGGGCATGATCGATGTTGTTTGAAGTCAGAATCAGATTTTAGGAATATGTGTATGATTATTGGTTCGGTTGGGTTGAAATTTGTGAATGTTGATGTGCTTGAATTTGAAAAATCTTTGGTTAGTGATAATACATCTGTGGTTTGTTTAGAACCAACTGATGGTTTGACTCATTCTACTCTTGACGATGGAGATTCAGATTATGATGATTTTACTTACGATATATGTCCTGCGAATAAGGAAAAGGCTTTATTATCGGATGGTTGGTGCGATCTTATTAGATTTGTGGGACAAAAGTTTGAGAGTGTTGTTGAATTTAGGAATTGTCTCGTGAAGTATTCATCGCATGTTGGATTTGGTTACGAATTTATGAGAAATGAGCCAAAGAGAGTGCACGTGGTATGCGCTAAAAAATTTGTTGTTGGGTGCGGGTGGTTTGTGAGGGGTTCTGTTTATTCTGTGGATGAATGCTTTTATATTAGAGAGTTGAATAATGTTCATTCTTGTGAGTTGTTGTCATCGTTTGTTAACACTTCGAGAATTGGTGTGAAGTTGTTGTGTGATCTTGCTTTGGAGAATGTTCGTAAGAAAGCGACGTTTTTTCCAGGTGAGCTTCGGCAAGTTATGTTGGATCTATATGGTTTTGACATTTCTTATCAAAGGGCTAAACGAGCTATAGAGAAGGCTCGAGATTCTGTGTATGGTAACTTCAAGGATTCATTTCATGATCTTGGTTGGTATGTTGATGCTATTGGGAGAACAGATCCTGGTAGTCACGTGCAGCTGGTGGTTCATCCGCTTACGAAACAGTTTCAATCGTTGTTTGTTTCTTTTGGTCCATGTATTGATGGTTTTAAATCGTGCCGTCAGATGCTTTTCCTGGATGGCACTTTTATGAAATCAAGGTTCAAGGGGACTCTTTTAGCTGCAACTAGCAAGGATGCGAATAATGGTACGTTTTTATAGTGTTAGGCTAATTTTACACTGTGTTGCTTGGTGGTTTTGTTTTTTAAATGAATGGTTCATTAGTGGTATGCTAACGGTTCTCCTTCTTTATCTGTATGGTTCTGTTTTATTTATTTGATGGCATGAATTTTTTTTTGACCTTTATGTTTCTATGGTTCATTTTTTTTGTCTTAGTGGTTTCACATGTCTATGTTATTGGTTTGCATGTTTTATTCTTATGGTTTTTATTATATTCTGATGCGGGTTTTTTATATTCTTTAAATGGTTTATCTTTTTGACCTAATGGTTCAATATGTTTCTGCTGGTGGTTCTATTGATCTATGCGCATGGTTTTCATTTAATATGTTGATGGTCTGTTTTTTGATGTGATATTCTGTAGGTCTTTTCCCAGTTGCATTTGGATTTGTTTTGGCTGAGAACAAAGAGAATTGGTGGTGGTTTTTGATTGAATTAAAGAAGATTATCGGTAGTAATGTGATATTTGTTACGGATCGTGATATAGGTCTGTTGGAGTCCCTTGATGATATGTTTGCTGGGCAACACCATTTTTACTGTCTGCAGCATTTGAAGAATAACTTGCTGGATGCTATGAGTTTGAAGGTTTTCTGTAATAGTAAGCGTGAGAGGTTGTGTTACCTGTTGTTGAAGATGGCAAAGGCTCCTAACAAGAGGTTATTTGATCAGTTTTTGACAATGTTTGAGAGTGAAGGCGGCAAGGTTTGTAAGTCATTTCTGAGTGACATTCCTTATGAGAAGTGGGCAATTTCATATTCTCCCGTTATGCGTTTTGGCGAGATGACATCGAATGCCTCTGAATCTTTGAACAATTGTTTGATGGAAGCAAGAGGATTACCTGTTACGCATTCGGTTGATTGTGTTCGTAAGAAGTTGATGGATTGGTTTGTTGAAAGGGCACAGAGTTCTGCTAAATGGGAGGGTCATTTGTGTCCTAGGTTTGAGAAAAAATGGCAAAAGTATATGAGGCTTAGTGCCAATTGGAATGTTCGTGTGAGGGATCCTTCTAACACTCAGTTTGAAGTTTATGCAACACCTAGTGTTGTAGTTGATATTTCACAGAAGACTTGTACATGCTGTATTTGGCAAACAAGAGCGTTCCCTTGTGTTCATGTTGCGGCAGTGGTTCGTCGTTTTGGTATTTCTTTGACAGATATTGTTGACCCCTTACTTACTGTTGATATGTATAAGCAAACTTATTCTGGTTGTATTGGTGTGCTTCCATTGAGTGAGAGGGTTGAGTGTTCGGGATCAAGTAGTCATGGCGAGATTTTACCCCCGAACATGAAGAGACTTGCAGGTCGAACACGTAAAAGGCGAATCAAGTCAAGGGGTGAGGAGACGAAGTTGATTAAGTGCGGCAGGTGTGGAAAAATGGGTCATCACAACAGAAAGTCTTGTAGGGAGGCTGTTAATTATTAGATAGATATTTCCATTTTTATTTGTTTTTCATACGAGATGGTTTCTTTTGTATATGTTACTGGTTTACTTTTTACTCACTGATGGTTTAGTTATCTTCAGTTGATGGTTTTTTATTGATTTATGCAGTTTTGAACTTAACTTTATTATTCTATCCAGATTATGCAAAAACCAGAATAAGCTAACAAGAGAACCATCAAGAGAAATTTTTGAACCATATGCACATAATCTTAAAACCATTATTTTTGTTTGCTTATATTTAGATTTGTTTTTCATACGAGATGGTTTATTTTTTATATGTTACTGGTTTACTTTGTACTCACTGATGGTTTAGTTATCTTCAGTTGATGGTTGTGTGTTGATTTATGCAGTTTGGAACTTAACTTTATTATTCTATCCAGATTATGCAAAAACCAGAATAAGCTAACAAGAGAACCACCAAGAGGAATTTTTAAACCATATGCACATAATCTTAAGACCATCATTGTTCCTATATAAAACCACAAATACTACTAATTAATGTTTTAAAACAGAAATTTGCAAAGTGTACCAATATTTTTACAATCAGATGTTGAATATTCTAAATCATGTTCTTGATATGACTACTGCCCTCTTGTCAATTCATCTTCAATGAAGATTTGAAGCATTTTAGCTCTGTATTTTGCAACTGTTTCTGTGTCGAGGAGGACTGGTTTCAGTTGAGGTAGATTCTTTATCATTTTGTTGATCATGACACAGACAATTATGTCACAGTCGTCGCTCATGATTTCTTGCTTTGGGCTTGGCTCTGAGGTGTACTGTCTCTCGTAGTCTGGCTTCATCAGTGGCATGTCCAAGTGATGAAACCGTGTTTTGATTATATGCTCTATGTGGTCAATCTGTTAATAAAACCACACAACCACTATAAGATTTTTTGGATACCATTCGATTTTGTTTTTGAACCACCAGTTGAATGTTTTTAAACCAATGTTTTAAAGCATGTTGTGCTTACCAGAATTGTACACCTCTGGAAATGCATGTCCTTTTCACCCTTTTGATACTGAATTGAGTTGTAGTGGGTCCATTTGCAGTTGCTTACATCAAATGTAAGCAAGGTGAAGTGTTCCAGATTGCCATCGGAGATAGATCCCGGACCAGTGGTTGCCATGGGAAAGATCATGAGTTTTTGTTGTAGGGCTTCACCTATCCTGCTGTCGACCTCTTGTTCCATCATTGCCTTGTAGTATTCGCTTTGTTCACAACGTGCGACATATAGCTGCATTTATTTGTTGTATTAGTTTTATAGCTAATTCATTTTAATAATCAAATTTTGCATTCATACTTACCCAGCTTAATGTTGGGAAAATGTAGGTCGATTTTTCAGGATGCCTCTCTCCGATTATTTGAGCCCAGCTGTCGATGTGCTGTGTTTTTGGTCACATTTTTAGGGTTAGTATTTTTAATTTATTTTTAAAAAAAAATGATTTCTTACCTCTGATCCAATCTTCATTCCTTTTAGGAGTTCGATAGCGTTCGCCACCATTAACAGTTGTGTGTCAGCCCTTTTCCAGATTGCTTCCCTGCAAAACCAATTTAACAGTAGTTAAGCAAGTGTAAATGTTTTGAACCATCTATGGTAATATTATAAACCATCTACTTTTTATGTTGAACCATCTATGGTAATATTATAAACCATCTACTTTTTATGTTGAACCATCTGTATAATTTTTATGAACCATCTGTATAATTTTATGAACCATCAGTATAAATTAAACTGTATATCATTACGTACCCGATTCCTCCATCATTGTACTTTTTGATGATGTAATCATATTCTTTCTGAGGTAGGTACTTGTATCCTGGACAAGTTTTGTCGAAGATGATATCGGACCTTTTTGGTACGGCAACTGTCGTTTCCTCCTCATTCTTATCAGCTGCCTTCTCTTCTTGAGATTCTTGCTTCTTTCCTTGTCCCCTTCCTATTCCTCTTCCTCATCCTCTACCTCTACCTCGTGTTTCTGGTTTCCCTCCTCTTCCTTGTTTATCTTCAGTAGGTGTGTGCAGCTTCTTCTGTTTTCTGTCCGTGCGTTCCATAATTCTTTTTGCAAAGGAGGATGGCTCAGTTTGTTGAGTTTTTGGGGCTTCTTTTGTTGTGGCTTTTGGGGCTTCCTTGTTCGTTGCTTCACTGGTTTTTGTTTCCGGTGCTTTCGGTTTGCCAGTCGTCTTTGTGGCCTTAATTTCTGGAGCTTTCGGCGTCTCTGGCATCTTTCTCTTCAAGCTCTCAATCTCTGCTATCAACTTTTGGATGGTGTGTTCTTTTTCACCCAGTTTATCCAGCATTTCATTCTTCAGGGCATCCAGTTCTTGTCTGAGTGATCTGATCACGATGTCTTGGTCAACGATTTTTGCACTCTTTTCGGCGCTTGTTGACATGACAACTTGTGATGCAGTAGGTTCGATGCTCTACAGTCTTTCAACCTCCACTCTCAGAATGTTGTTTTCTTCAGCCACTTGCTTTAAATCTTCAGTTAACTGTGCCACCTTGTTTTGTAGACTGTCACGTTCTGCAGTTAATGAAGCCAGTTGGTTGTCCGATTTCTCCATATTTGCAGCCGATATGTGGATTGACTGTTGAACGAACGGATGTGCCATATAGTTGATGTCATCAACATTATCTCTAGGCTCTTCGTTGTGTGTGTGTCCTTTTAATTCCTCAAGCCTTCTCTTTTCATTCTCCGCAGCAGTGATGTTGTTGATAAGTTTTTGTATTCATTTTAATATAGAAAAATGAATGAACCACAAATAGAGATTTCGTAATATCTATATCATCAAACATAATCAACCAGCAGGACATATGTAACGAACCATCTATATACATGAAATGAACCAGTACTACATACATAATGAACCATTTAGTTTGATTTCCTAACCCACTATATTAGACATATTAAACCATCATCATATAATGAATCAACCAGTTATATGCATCACAGTGAACCATCAGCACGGTGAGAATGAACCATATAGTTTGATATCCTGAACCATTACATTAGATATATAGAACCATCAGCAACAAGGTAATGGACTATGTATATTGTTGTCCTAAACCATATAATCAGACATATTGAACCATCAGTACATAACTATTAAACCACTTATTGTAATATGCTAAACCACTACTCCAGGTATTTTTGAAATATGAAAACCACATTTTAGGACTGTTTTAAACCACATTTTTTTTGGAATTACGAATCTCAGGTTGAACTTGGAAGCACCCAATGTCCCCAGTTTCAGCAACGGTGTCAGCTCTCTAAGATCCCATTTGAGGAACCTTGGGAAAGCATCTTTATCCACTGGTTTCAGCATATCAATTTTCTCACATAACAAATACTGCATACAGTAAACGAAATTTGTAAGTTTATCATATTAATTGGTTAATTAAATAAAATTTATTTAAGATGTTGGACAGACACTTACTGGTAGAATCATCAGGCATTTGTCCAGTTTTTCCTGTCCAGATTTGAGGCTTTTGAAAACCTGTTTGACTATGTGTGCAGACCAATTATATTTTGACAACGTTGTCAGATCCTTCACTGTCTCGGTATATGCCCATGGCAGATAGTTGTTATTTGGTACCACGAAGAATGTACACAGCATGTAGAGCGTTACCAACGAAGCAACCTCCTCCACAGTCTTTGCACTTGTGTCATTTATCCGCTCGACAATTTTCGTCTTCAAGAGTGTTTTGGACAGCCTATAATTGGGGTTGTTCTTTTCTTGGTTCAGTTTCTCCGGAAAACAACTCTTGAAGAAATCGGTTGTGTCGTACTCCTCTACATTCAGAAGAATTGGTAGATCTCCTGAAACGACACCAAATATCAGCTCTGGGGCAGATTCATCAAGCGTCATCACAGTATTTCCCACAACAAAGTCGTTGTAGTTCTTGTCATAGCATTTGACAATACTGAGTAGATCTGCATCAATTTTTTGGCAGTGGTTCAGGTTTAGTGAACCACTGAGCATCGCCTGAATGAATAATGAAAATGGGGTGCGTTTGATGACTTTCATGTGACAGTCTTGGAGGTTCATTTGTTTGAGTTCACTTGGTAGAGAAGCAATTCGGCATTTGAAACCTGCATATATTTTTTTTTACCATTGTTAATCATGCGTAAATAATTCTCAATTGACTTGTCAAAAAGTGATGTGGTTTTTTGGTTATTACCTTTCAGTTCCTTTGCCATTTGTGATGTACTTGCTTCAGTTTTCCTTTTTTTGGTTTTTGATTGCCGGTGTTGGTCTACAGAAACATATGAATGTATTATTGTCAACTACATGTTTAAATTAGAAACCCACCTGAGCATGATCTGTATAACAATCAACACATAACAAATGAATCACAACTAAGACCTCTATATTATTCTATAAAATAACCATCAACATATGATTACATAATGTCTTGGTTTAATGCATGAACCAACACATTAGTGAGATTGGATCATTAGCTCATATTAAATGACCCATCTAACCTGAACCAGCATACCATTACAGCAGGTCTAGATGACCATCAGAACATAATTAAAGAACCATGTCTGTTGAAGTTTTAAACCACTACTGTAGGCATGGTGAACCACCACTACATAAGTTATGAACCATTCAAGTATTGTATCCTAAACCGATATACATGTCATATTCAACCATCAACACATAATAAATGAACCATCTAGAATCACAATCTAAACCAATACACACGTAATAGTGAACCATCAACACATAACAAATGAACCATTTATGATGAAGCCTAAACTAATACACAGAGCTTAGTGAACCACCAGAATATAATTAATGAACCATTAGAACATAAGTAATGTATCATTTACTTTGAATCCCTTAACTTATGCATAAAGCCTAGTTAACCATCAGCATCAGAATTAATGAACCATCATCATAAACCATAATACCATCAAATCTAAACCATGAATTCATTTTTCCTTACCATAAGCCTCAAAATCGCTGTCATGTTGTTGTGCTGGATTTTCAACATTTCTTCTCTTCGTCATATTTCTGATTATCTACAATGGAAATTTGAAAACCACAATTAGATGTTAAAATATTGAAAACCACAATTGAATGCAAAATCATTCTTATTTTGGTTCGAACAAGCATTAGTGATGGTTGCATGCAAGTCTAATTCAAAATCATTTCATCATTGGTGAGAATCAACTATATCCATCAATTTTTTCAACAGTGATGGTTTTGGAAACCACAATTAAATAGATTATCGTTTAAGATTCAACAGTGATGGTTTTGGAAACCGCAAATCATTTTGGTTTGTGTGTTTTCAACAAAATATCCAGTGGTTTAGACAAAATGACGAACTCAAATTGTAATGTGAATTTTACCTTTTTACTGTTGATATCGCCAGAGATTAATGGTGGTTTTTGAACGGTGATTCAATTCCTTATCGGTGCTGGTTTCGCGCCGATTAGTAGCTTTCTCTTGCTCGGAGATTTAGGTTTTGGCAGAGATCGTGGGAAGTGAGAGGCGCGAGTAATGGGAAGTGGAGAGGCGCGAGTAATTGAAGTGATTTTTTGAATATTTACTGCAGCTAAAAAATCCCTATTTATATGGGTGGTTTTTTGGTCCATCCACTTGTAATTTGGGGCCGTATGATAACAAGTTTCTTTGATGGTTTTTTTTGCCCAATATTTGGTCATAATGGACCGGCCCGTCTTTTTCCCTTTAATTTAGTCCATATTAAATTAACCTCTAGGCCCAACTATGATTTAATTACTGGTCCATCTACTGGATCTAACCCGGCCCGTAATGTTTTTTTTTTGTTCTAGACCCAGTTATAATAAATTCATTGGCCCATTTATTGTATTATTTTCGCGCAACCCGGCCCAATACCCGGGCCCAAATATAGATGTTTCTAATTGTATAACATAGACTAACTTCATCTATTTTTTTTCCCAATTCACTTCGGTCGCTCACCCTCCTTCTTCTCTTTCTCTCCCTCTCGTTCTCTGTCGCTCCCTCTGTCGCTACCTCTCCTCTCTCTCGCTGCCTCTTCTCTCTCCCTAGCGAAGCAGTCACAGAGCCATCGTGGAGCCGCTGCAGTCGGCGCTGCTTTGTTCGCCCAGGGCCTCTCTTCAGGCGGTCTCTCCCTTCCCCCAGAATTCCCTGCCGCCGCACCGCCCCCACTGCCACCACCCTAGTTTCATTCCCAGGTAGAATTCCCTTAACTCTCTGCCCTATTTTTCTTTTACATTTTTATTCTTAATCCTATACATGCATTTGTTTCTAAGGAGTTCGATTAACAAAAATCTTTAGTTACAAACCAATTGTCGTCTTTCATTTGTTTTGGGAACAATTACATTCTCATGTTTGGTTTCGAGGTGGTTCGGGAGTGTTCGGGGCTATTTCGGGGTGATTTGGATTATTCGGAGCTGGTTCGGGGCTGTCCGAGGCCGTTCGGAATGGTTCGAAGTTATTCGAGGTTATACGGAGCTGTCTGGAGTTATCCGGATTGGCTCGAAGCTACTCGGGGTCTGTCCGAGGTGTTTCATGATCATTCGGAGCGATTTGAGGTGGTTGGAGGCTGTTTCGAGGAAGCTCACGGCTGGTGCAACAGCCGTGCACTACCACTTCCTTATTTACTAGGTAATTTCCTTGTTCTTTCTTTCCTTTTTTTTTTGTTCTGTAGATTACAGATTAGTATAAGTTGCATATCAAAATTTACATAAGAATTAAACGTATGTTTTTCCTATGTTAAGAACATGCTCTTCTAAGTTCAAAGTGCAGTACCTAAGTTAGTTCGTTTAAGTAGTTAAGTCCAAAGGTTTGAGCATCTAAGTCAAGTTATAATCTGTCTTGGAGTTACTGAGGAGTGACAAAAGTAGATATATATACATATATCCTAGGTTGAACCTTAAGAGGTATGAACATTAATGCTAGAGGTTTTAAATTCTCACCTTAAGATTGCAACTACTTCACTACTCCTTCTCTTCTCTGAAATGATACGTACTCCTCCCTTCTCCTCTCCAATTTGGCAGCAATTTGGTGTAGTAATGAGACTGCAATTAAGTCTTAGAAATTACTTCTTATATAGAGCAATGGGTGTCGTGATCTTGTCCACTAAATACTTACAGGTTGTCTTCTTTTAGAGCTTAATCCTTTGGTTAATAGGAGTTCATGTACTACTTGTTCTTCTTGTGTGTGCAGAGAGGTGGATGGATGGATAGAAGTTGATTGAGAGGGCAACTACTTTTATCGAGCCAAGTGCTAAATTTTCTGATTGAATCTTCTGATTATTTCCTAATTGTACCATTACAACTTTAACTTCTTTACCTACTGGGCTTTTCAGTAGAGGCTATGTAGCATTTCATTCCTCTTGTAAAAAGTTGTATCCTCCAAAAGAGAGCATATATTTATGTACTATACATTGAAATTCCATCTCATATATATGTATATATGTATGTTGTTGTCGTTTATATATATATATGTTTCAACGAAGATGTTTTTTTTTTCTTTTTTTTTTTACTGATTTCATATAATAGCAATAATAATACTATATATTACTAATAATAAAACAATTAATGTCCTACTAACTGATTATCCATAATGATAAATAAAATTTTATGATAAAGATTCTCTATACTAGATAACAACTAATTTAGTCTCATTTTAGGATGAGAATTAAATAGACACAAGGTTCAATTTATACCATGTAGGTATTAATAATAAAATAGTATATCTTAATGATCCCTAGTAATAATGATAACAAGAACAATAATAACAATAATAATACTAATAGAAATCAAACCAATTAGGATAGTTAGTGATGAAGGTTCTCAACACTAAGTAATAATTATCTTAGTCTCATATCGAGCTCTTATTCATAATGAGACTTAAATTGAAGCAAGTTCACTTTAACCAATATAGGAGTTAGTATATTTATATATATATATACATATATATATATATACATATATATATATATACATATATATATCAAGTTGCTAATTGATATTCGTTCATAATTGGAATTTAATTAACCCGAAATTTTGAGTACAAGAAAATTCTAACGGAAAGAGCGGGGCATTACAAAATGACCATGCATTTTTAATAAAACAATATCGTTACAATTTTATGAGATGATAGCATTTTGAATTGTAACATATATGTATTTTTTTTATTTTATACAATTAAATTAAAATACTACATCAATTTTGTCAAAAAAGTATAACATCATGAAAAAAATCAAAAAAATATTAAATTCATGGATTAATTGGCCAAAATAAAATGTCATGGGAAATAACCAAAATTTCAAAAAGTTTTTAAATTTACAGACAATTAATCCAAAAAAAAAAATAATACACTTAGATGTTAATCAAAAGACCCAAAATACTACACTTGATCTTATCCAAAATATTATATCTTCTTACTTATAGAATCTCATTTATGAAAAGTAATTTTTTTTTTTCGATGTAGGACATAAGTTGATTGCCGACGGAAATATCTATCGGTAATATTAAATTTCATAAAATAATAAATTCTTTAATTTTTATGTAAATTAAAATTTTATTTTGAACGGATTTTTCCCTCGATAATATTTAAAGTAAAAAAATAAATGTTAAATAAAATTAAATATTATTTTTTTTAAATACTAAATTATTCAATTTCTAAATAAATAAATTATTGAATTACAGATTAAATGAATTATGTATTGCCGATGGAAATAGCATTAGGAAATAATGTCTGGCTTGTCGATTGTGTGCCGTTCACTCCAACATGGCGAAAATTATGTAAATTGGAGTGAAAAACGAATAGGCTAGCGCGGCTCGTTTCGCTCTTCAAGCTCCCCAGCCCCCGACTCATCTCTCTCTATAAAAAAAAGCCCTTTCTCCTTTTCATAATAAAATAATAAGGTAAGCTTTCAAGCCGTAGCTTGCTGGTTTTTCCATCAGCCAATCCACAACAAATCGAATGAAACCTGGCGAAAAAGAAGTGAACACTTTGCTGAGGCTCTGACAAGACGTCTTTGTTTGAAATCCGAGATCAAGTAAAAGGTACCCAACTCTTCCAACAAAGGACAAATCAGAACACTAGGTATCCCTTTAGGGGAAAGAAATATTTTCTTGCCATGTCTGCTGGTATAACATAGATGTCTTCTCTGGCAATAGCAAAAAAAGAATAGGACAAAGGTCTATACTAAAATCTGAAATCCCTCTGCAATATTAAATTTAATAAAATAATAAATTCCTTTAATTTTTTATTGCCAATGAATTTTTCCCTCGCCAATATTTAAAGTAAAAATAATATTTATTAAAAAAAATAAGAAATCATTTAATTTTTTTTTAAAAATAATTATTTAATTTTTAATTAAATTAATTATTTTTTGCCGACGGAACTATCCCTCGACAATATTAATTATAATAAAATAACAAATTCTATTTTTTAAATAATTTAATTTTTTATTGCCGATGAATTTTTCCCTCGGTAATATATAAAGTAAAAAAATAAATATTTATTACAATATATATTAGTTATAAGAAAAACAAGAAATTATTTAATTTATAAAAAATTAATTATTTAATTTTGAATGAAATTAATTATTTATTACCGATGGAATTATCCCCCGGCAATATTAATTATAATAAAATAATAAATTACTTAATTTTATAATAAATTAATTTTTTATTGTTGACGGATTGTTTCTCTTGGTAATATTTAAAGAGAAAAATAAATATTTAATAAAATCTGTCGGCAATCAGCAAAAATTATTTAATATATAAATAAATATTTATTTAAAAAATCCGACTGTAATTACCGAGAGATCAAATTCCCTCGGGAATTCCGTCGGCCGTTTTACAATTTCTTATAGTGTCCCTAGCATTATATTATTCTTATATATCAATCTGTTCACTACAAGAGATATATATAATATCAAAATTAAATAATAAATACACAAATATTATGATAGTTGTCGTAATATGGATGTTCAATATCAAATTAATGATGTAAATAGTAAAGAGAAATATAAGAAGAAAGAGAGAAAACGCTGAGAGAAGGAAAACTGTAAAAGCGGCACAGAGAAAAGGAAAGTGTAATATTATTCACATCTATTTTCTTTACAAGGTAAGGTTACATATATACATACAATAGAATAAAATAATAGAAACCCTAATAATATAATAAGTAACATCCACACAAAATATAATTATTTATAACACTCACCTTTGGATATTACTGTGTGATGTACATACTTCGTTAAAAACCTCGCTGAAAAATCCTATGGGATAAAAATAGTTGAGGAAAAGAGTGTATGTCATACACATACATAATACATTATTTGTTGTCTCATTAAAAACCTTTACCAAGAAAACCCAATGGAAAAAAATTTGGTAAGAGAAAAACAGTGCAACCAATTAGTGCTTTAGATGTAATCTTCAGGATTATTTATTTGGTTTTCATGAAATAATCTTCAAGATTATGTAAATTATCGCTCCCCCTCAATAAAACAATTTATATGTATGACAATTCAATATTTTAAACATATTCCGATAGAGAAAATAGAGTATTGTCATAGAATATATATGTATTGCACTAGTTGCCTCATTAAAAACCTTAACTAACAAAACCTTGGGAAAAACTTAGTAAGGAAAAAAAGCACAACTAATTCGTCTTTAGGAAAAATAATCTTCGGAATTATATATGATATTCATTACATGATCTTCAAGATTATGTATAAATCATCGCTCCCCCTCAATTAAACAATCTAAACATAAGATTTTCAATATTTTCAATATATTTCTAAATATAATTGTGGGGAGAAATTTGAGTAGACACATATGTGGTTGCTCTACTGGAGCTCATTTGTGCAACACATTATATTATTCCTTATAGGAACTAGTGGGCATATGTTTCGTATCGTTATACCAGTCCAAAGTCAAATTGTACGACGATCACATAAATAACTATCATTCGAGTAACACTCTAATGTCAATCTCAAACTTTATTATAGCTAGACCAACATCTTGTATAGCTTGAAAATAACCAATGATATATATAAATATCATTTCAATGTCTCATTCAATGAGAGAAATAATATATTTTGCTAGAAAATCAAATTTTCTAGAATCAGACCTGATTTATTAGTTAGTGTCTAGCATTTCAAACAATGAACTTCTAGTCCAACATTATTTGGTTATCTTCTTTTGGTCTTAATTGAATTTATTCATTTCAAGTGATGAGACAATTATTGAGACAAAATGAGTGTTATTTATCAAAAATATGTTCTCTATAGAACCTTATTCGAATAAATCGATTGGTAAAAACACATTTCTTCTCGATCTACAGGTCGAGATAGTACTTAGACTTACTCAAGTCTTTCAAATCAAAAATTCCGTCATTAGGCATGAATTTAATATTCTCAAACGCTATATGTATTCAATAATACAGAAACTCACTAACATGATTATTTTTAATCGCATAAAGATACACTTTATCATTATTATACATCTTCTTCTGGAAGAATTCAAATAGTTGAATTTTCAACTATAATAAAACATATAGTGATCTTATTTGAGGGAATACATGTTGCAATTTTTTTTCTTCTAATTATAGGAACTATCATGTCCATCAGAGACTTTTATAAGGTATTTGTCTAGTGACATTTTGCAAGATTATAGTCATGACTTATACTAAATGGATATTTATATCCATAATTACTGCCAGAATTATTTGATAATGAAATATTTTAATTCGATAGAAGAATATATGTAATTAAAACATATAATAAAACATATAGTGATCTTGTCACGCCCGCTTTCTACTAATTCTAGTAAAGCCGGGAACATGACC
>JAPKLX010000014.1:4415010-4440043 GCA_026898415.1 Leonotis leonurus | reverse complement strand
TGTCACGCCCGCTTTCTACTAATTCTAGTAAAGCCGGGAACATGACCAATGAAAGAATAAATGACCAGAGAAAGATGATAAATATTCCCTTCATAACATAAAGTAAGGACATATCCCGTAAATCGGGAAGTCAGAGTCATACGCTCGTTACATTACATAACAGAGTTTAGAGTTTAATCGCGGATCTATTACATAAAAGTCTAGCAGCGGAATATGCAGGATCGCGTAATAAAGTTCTACGTGTATGAAGACACGTAAAACCCCCAAGAGTCAGCTACTATGGAGTCCGACAAAAGCACGACATAGCACCCACGTCTTCTTCATTCTTATCCTGCACGTTTAGAAATACATGCAGGGCTGAGTACAATTTGTACTCAGTAGACACGTGCCGAAATCGCACACATACATATATAACTGTCAAGCCATTCGAGTGAATCATAGGGGTTTTGTCTCTAAAGCACCTATGTTCACAAAAATCATTTCTTGAGAAAGTTCTAGTTTGACTGCAGTCCTAGTTCTTTGTAATCAACCATATCTGAAGTTTCTATGTGTCGGGGAAGTGGCCACTTCCCACAGACACTCGACCGGTCAACATCTAGATGACTCACGGTCCTGTGTACACTAGTCCGAGTAGCATATCTAATGTACTGGGACCCGAATTCGATTATACATATAACAGATAGGCATCATACATAAATCGAAAACATTTATGGCAAGACAGTGCTTTTGAAAATATCTCATTCCATTTGAAAGCATACACACATATATTTTCATAGGGTAAGAAAAGCCTACATGAATGGTCTTGATAGGTGTTTGCCTTGTTCTCGTGATGCGGATCCGACCTCTCGTCGAAACCTTTCATAAGAATCTCGAGTGAGATATAATCTTCTAGTGCTTTTAACATATTCTAAGTATAAAGAATATTTTCCTTTTTATGGCTTGGGAATTATTCTCAAATCTCTACTCAACTATTATACGAGTCTAGAAATTGAAATTCTAGAGGGGTCGTAAATGATGGTTTCTAAGTCACCTTACGATTCGGTAATTTACTATATCCAATAAATAATTATTGGGCAATATATATATATAAGGTATTTCTAATTTAATATTTTGATGTTTAAATCAAAATAACTAATTTATCTAGATTTAACTAACCTCAAAAATCATACTCTAAATGTGATTTATAATTTAATCATTTCTTATGATCAAATTTCAAATACTCAATTAAATTCTAATTTAGCAAATTGAGTTCAAATTTTATAGAAGAATTCTATATACATAGTCTAACTTATGAATTCAAATTAACATATAACTAATTAATCCAATTTTAATTAATTGCATGAGTCATAGCTCGTTAATAATTTACTAATTCATCCGAATTAAATTAAATTAGTGCGTTCTAATTTTTATTTCGGCCCGTAAAGTTTAAATCTCGACCCGGCAAATTTTACTATACTCGGCCCGTCTAATATTTATTTCCAAGACTAACTATTTCTAATTATAAGGTTTAATTATCTTATTTTAATATAAAGCCCATACTTAACCAATTTAACTATTATCATAATTTAATATATATATATATATGTGTGTGTGTACGTGTATACATGCATGGGATGCTTTTCTCCCACTTCTGCCTCTCACTTCTCTCCCTCCCTCGACGCTAACTCTCTCTTCGCTGTCTCTCCCCCTCCGTTCTTCGCGTCGCACCACCATCACCGCGCAGCTCCGTGCTCCTGCTCGAGCACCGCCACAGCGCCGTCATCGCAGCCGCAGCAGCAGCGCCGCCACAGCAGTATCGCAGCAGCAGCAGCTCGTAGCAGCAGCGAGCTTCAGCATCGGCTTCATTGCCGAGCTCCAGCGCTGAGCTCCTGCCGAGCTCCAGCACCGAGCTCCAACCAAGCTCCAGCGCCGAGCTCCCGCACGCGCCAGACTTCTCCGCCCGAGGTCCAGCTCGTTCCATTGCCGAGCTCCAGCCCGAGCTCTATTGCCGAGCTCCAGCCCGAGCTCCTACCGAGCTCCAGCTCGCTCCATTGCCGAGCTCTATTGCCGAGCTCCCGCAGCCACCTCCTCCGCTTCTTCCCTATCTTCTCCATCTGTTTCTCCCTCACTCTCGGCTCTCTCTGTCTCTCGCAGCACCGTGCTCCCGCTCGCGCAGCAGCGGCACCGCCACAGCGCGGTCATCGGCGTTCCTCTCTCTCGTTTTCAATTCGTGGCGGAGCAATCAAAAGCCGTCGCCTTCAGCCTCTCCGAGCTCTTCTTCCTCTTCAATTTCGTGAAGTAATGTAGTCTTATAAATGTTCAAATTTTACAGATTGGTTTCGGTTGGTTTCGAGGTCTGCCGGAGCCGTTCGGGGTCTGCTCGAGGCCAACCGAGGCTGTCCGGAGCCGTGCGGGGCTGTTCGAGGTTGCTCGGGGCCTGCTCGAGGCCATCCGAAGCTGTTCGGAGTGGTGCGGGGCCATTCGGAGCTTGTCCGAGGTAATTCGAGGCTGTTCGGAGGAAATCCTTGTCTCATAAACTTCTTATTACTCTAGTTTGTTAGGTGTAAGTCTTATATTCTTCTTCTTTTATTAAGCAGCTCATAGGTTAGGGTAGGTCGTTCATCCATATTCATCTGTGACTTAGGCGATTTCTGTAACATGCCTTTAACTCTACATTCAACATTTATCAGATTTCATCCATGCTTAAAGTGCAGCACCTAACTCTGAGCTTAGAAATTCTAAATTCAAATCAGTTCTTAAGTTCGAAGCATGCTAGGTTCATTCTAAGTTGTTTGCATGCATAATCCATTTCTAAATCTAGTTTTAAGAGGTAGGAACATAAAATGTTAGAGCTTCAAACTCTTACCTCAAGCTGTCTCTATCTCCTTTCCCCCGCTTCTTCTTCAGATTTCAATTCGGCAGCGTTTTGGTGTGAGTAGTATTTAGGTGTGGTTTGAGCTCAAATCTTCCCCCTTTATATAGAGGATTGAATCTATATTCTATGCTAATCATATGCGGTTGCTTATTCCTTTGGATCTACAGGCATGGCGATTGGGGAGAAGCTGGAGAGTCACTGCACAGCTAGGCTTTGTAGGGGGCAGCGCACGCTAGCTCATGATTTGGAGAAGATGAACAGTTGCACGCTTGTTTTGATTTATGGGTTACCTTTCATAGGCTTATTTCCCTACTGTAACTACACGCAATTGCTTCTGAATGTCTGTATATATATATATTACATGCATACGTACGTCTATATACATATATATTATATCTTAGTGTAATGTACATCCCACTATATATATATATTACGTATATCTATATATGTATAGTATATCCTTGTGTGTTATATTTGTATCTAATAAATCATACTGACCAAATATGCATTACTAATTATTCTTCTCCCTTTAACAATAATTAATTTAACAAATCAGTATTTGATAATTTATACTTCTCATCTTAACAAGTAAGTATTTGTACTAATTTAAATACTAACAATGGCACTAATCATATTAGGCATAAATCACTCTCAATGGCCATCCTTGTAAATGAAATCCGATTAAGTGATGACATTAACTATTAAATCACTACAAGTGCTCGTTACTCTAAATATACATCAAACATTTGGCCTCGTAATTTAATCCAAGTATGCGCAATTAGAGAGATTTTAGAGCTTTAGAAAATTTATTTAAGATTTAAAAGACGGGATATTACAGATCTTATTTGAGAGAATACATGTTGCAATTTTTTTTTCTAATTATAGGAACTATCATGTCCATCAGGGACTTTTATATGGTATTTGTCTAGTGACATTTTGCAAGATTATAGTCATGATTTATACTAAATGGATATTTATATCCATAATTACTGCCAGAATTATTTGATAACGGAATATTTTAATTCGATAGAAGAATATATGTAATTTAGGATTTCTGCTAAAATATTTGAGTCAACCTCGCTTTATTCACCACAAATTTATTCATTTCATTTATCATCTTCTACACGCACTCAATTGTGTCATACATGAAACACATTATTTATTTCTATATTATACAATCATATGTGTCCTACCAGGACCATATTCCTTTATGCATGTACTATAAAAGACTTTCATCTATTTAGCGAGTTAACTCCACCTCGATTGCTTTTTTCACTTTATTTAGTGTTTCTAGCACTTATCTTTCAAGTTTAGCTTTTGTATCCTAATAATCAATTCAAAAGCAATTCTTGTGGCATAATTTGTTGTCGACAATTATAATATATTTATTTTACTCTCCCCATACTGACGATTTTCAAGTCAAATTCAAAATAAATTTAAACCAGATTTATTTCATTTTCCATCATATTTTGATCTGGTTGTTCTGTAATCACAGTATTATGATTATTTAGTGCATGTGCAAGTGTACTGTGATTCCCGTCTTCAGAGACATTCTCTCCAGGAGGTTTTTGAAGTGAAGTAATTTGTTAAATTATTATTCCGCGGGTTATAATCTTTGGCACCAATACATATCTCACGACTATATTGTTATGCTTCTAGCATAGAGATATTGATCTCATTCAGAGATCTCACGTTTCTAGTGTTATGCTTATAGCATAAAAGAATTGATCTCATTCAGAGTTTTTGGTTCTTTAATGGTGCATTTATAATTATTATAAAATATTTAATCACTCTTTTGACTGTTGAATATATTGAACTTATGGTTCATATTCATTAGTGTGTGTATTTTAATCAATGAAATCTAACAATATTTTCACGGCATTCTTTTATCATATTATATTCTCTCCTAATGTCGGAAATATTATTTTTAGTTGGACTAGAGAATAAACGTACCATTTAGAAATTGATCATCAATTATTGACTCTAGATAATTCATTTTGACATAGTATAAACTTAATTTTTCTAGAGTCCGTTCGGTACGTTTTGGTGATGATAAATATAAGTAGCACACGGGAAATGGTTTATTTACTATCACACACTAATTAATAAGGGGCGTGATCCAAGCAATCATGACTCTATAATTTGAAAATAATTTGGGTCTTTTTTAAAATATAATTCAACAACATAATATTTTGAAGAGATATAATTTTTTAATAGATTATATAAATGAGCTCTTCAAGAGCCGACAATTTAAATATGTTCACTGTCAAACATATTTAATATTGTTATTTCAATAACAATTTAAGTAAATGTCTCGTATATTGTTTCTTCTAGAAACATTAGAAACATGTTTTATTATTTTTTAAAAATATATTTCTACAATCTTTATTAGATAAAGAGTTAAACGAAAAAATATGTTAATGCTAATGCAGTATATTGCAAACAAAATTATATAAAATATTCATATATTCTTCAGGAATATTAATTGTAACAATCGTTTGAGAGCTGAAGCAAGTCACACATGTGAAGGTACAAATTTTCGAATAACTTTTCATTGTTGTTCTATAAAATAGAAGTAGTATCCCAAGTACCAACACCAAAATCATGATCATCATAGGATAACATTTAAATAAACGAGTGTCAAACTCAAAGGAATTAAATAAAACCACCATTACTTTTAAATGGCAGTGTGTTTGTTACGCAATTAGTAATATTATTGGATGTTCACATAATCATTGCAAAATTTATTTACAGCATAAAACCACGACATGTCATAAGTTTCTATGAAACTTTGCATAAATACTCTTGCCAAGGTGATGAAGTATTACGTAACTGAGTAATTCACCACAATAACTTAACATAGCAATTGAAACACCAAACTCAACATAGCAAGATGCATAACAAATTGAACATAACATTAGTCATGACAAATCACCAAATAATCATGTCACGGGCCAACAAACAATGAGCCATAATAGAGAGTTAGGGAAAGATCTAACCAATGTAAAATAGGTAGGCCCTGACGTAATCTTCTCTGTATCATTTCAACAGATTCACACTTGATTTGTTGTGCATGAAAGCAAATTTCAACGGTTCGTTTGACCCTCCATACGACATCCTTTGAACTTTTTCCCATAAATAAGATTTGTGCGTCTCTGAATTAGCTTTCTGAAGCCACCAATTTTGCCCGAATCGAAGCTTTTTTCAGAGAGTTATGGTCGTTTTACCGGGACTGTCGAATCTAAAAAAACTGCGAAAACTATAAGTAAGAAATCTTCAGTATGAACTTTAGTTAATACTAATGTATATGAATTCTTAATGATTATCAGTATTCCCCTATTACCTTCTCCCCGGTTATGATACCATGATCATATAATAAATGCAGTCTCCTGATCAACACATATCTCAACAATCTTTATTCATCTTATCTGCACACAGAGCTTTCTTTAGCAATAGAACCCACAACTCAAATAAAAAAAATATAAGTTTTAATAAACACAATATATGACATGATCTATATCATTTAAATAGCATCAAATTAACATATTAGAACAAATAATCATATTAGAGCAAATAATCAAATAATATTCAGAATGAGGTTCATTCATAACCACAATAAGTACGTGAATTCGTCGAAATATAGTGGCAGATAGTCATAGGATATTTAATCTGTAATGCAGTCGGAGATTCAGTAAATCTGGTTGTAAATTAACAACACAACAATTATACGAGCCTCAGTAAACAAGTAGTTAATCACAAATAATGCCAAAAATTCACAGATCAGGACAGGTTACTCAAGTCAAAATCTGTTCAAATCAGCAAGATACCCACACAGATAGATAAATAATGAGAAACAATCAACAACAATAATAATCAATAAAACAATTGAATGTATGCTTGGATTTGAGGAATCTCCCTTAAATTAAGTTTTGGACAAAAATGAGGATGTGGTGAAACACCCAAAAGTAGCAGCGCCTTTTGCTTCTTCTCTCTTTTCTGTTAAAATAATCTTTGTATCTTCGTCTCTGTAAATAATAGTCTGATGATTTTTAGAAATGAACGAGCTCAATAGGTTAGAGTGCTGATTACGTGTTGTAATATGGTTCTCTAATATTCAATTAATGATGTAAACATTAAAGAGAACAATATAAGAAGAAAGAGAGAAAAGGTTGAGAGAAGAAAAACTGTAGAAGCAGCGTAGAAAAGGAAAGTGTAATATTATTCACATTTGTTTTCTTTACAAGGTAGAGTTACATATATATATATATATATATATATATATATATATAAAATAGAATAAAATAATAAAAACCCTAGTAATATAATAAGTAATGTCCACACAAAATATAATTATTTCTAACAATAGTAACATTAATATAATAGCATTATATATAAAAAATATTAATAATAGAAGTTTGCAAATATGACTATTAGGAGGTGATTGGTTAGATGGAATGAAATAAGGTATGAATGAAATGGAGTGTGGAATGAAATGAAAATGTTAATCCATTTCTATGCTTTGGTGTGTATAAAGACTAATGTTGGAATAAAAGGACAATGTTTTGTCACGCCCGCTTTCTACTAATTCTAGTAAAGTCGGGGACATGACAAATGAAAAGAATAAATGACAAGAGAAAGACGATAAATATTCCCTTCATAACATAAAGTAAGGACATATCCCGTAAATTGGGAAGTCAGAGTCATATGCTCGTTACATTACATAACAGAATTTAGAGTTTAGTTTCGGATCTATTACATAAAAGTCTAGCAGCGGAAAATGCAGGATCGCGTAATAAAATTCTACGTGTATGAAGACACGTAGAACCCCTAAGAGTCAGCTACTAAGGAGTTCGACAAAGCGCAATCTAGCATCCTCGTCTTCTTCATTCTTAACCTGCACGTTTAGAAATACATTCAGGGCTGAGTACAAATTGTACTCAGTAGACACGTGCCGAAACCGCACACATACATATATAACTGTCAAGCCATTCGAGTGAATCACAGGGATTTTGTCTCTAAAGCACCTATGTTCACAAAATCATTTCTTGAGAAAGTTCTAGTTTGACTGCAGTCCTAGTTCTTTGTATTTAACCATATCTGAAGTTTCTATGTGCCGGGGAAGTGGCCACTTCCCACAGACACTTGACCGGTCAACCTTTCGCTGACACACAGTCAATTGTGTACACTAGTTCGAGTGGAGACGCTAACCCACTGGAACCCGAATTCGATTATCATATAACAGATAGACATCATACATAAATCGAAAACATTTATGGCAAGACAGTGCTTTTGAAAATATCTCATTTCATTTGAAAGCATACACACATATATTTTCATAAAGCCTACTTGAATAGTCTCGATTGATGTTTGCCTTGTTCTCGTGATGCGGATCCGACCTCTCGTCGAAACCTTTAATATGAATCTCGAGTGAGATATGTTACTCGAGTATATCAAATAAATTCTAAGTGCAAGGAATTACTATCCTTGGTTATCATGAGAGTTTAGTCTCGGTCCTTAAAGCTCGACTAGTACACGAGTTTAGGAGTTGTATCTCTAGAGGAGTAGTTTGATGAATTCTAAGTCACCTTATGATTCGGGAATTTACTATACTCAATAAATAATTATTGGGTAATATAACTAAAGACATTTTTGATTTAATATCTCGATTCTTAACTTGAGGCAAATAATTTCTAATTAAGCAAATTAATCATTTAATTGCCACCATAAGCATAATTTATAATTTAAGCATTTCTTATGATTAAATTCTAATTAATCAATTAAGTTTGAATTAATCAATTAAGTTCTAACTAATTTATTAGATAAATCTCTAATTGAATATTTTGATTCCTAAGTCAAAATATCTATAAGTCTTTTATAGGTTAAGGATAACCTAGCTAATATATATCTTAAGTATGATTTATAATTAAATCAATTATTAAGATTAAATTCTAGTTAATTAATTATCTAAATTAATTATAAATTATTTATCTAAATTAATTAACATTCTACTTCTTGGGCTTGGTCTTAAATAATTAACAAACTTCTATCTAATAAAATTATTAATAGTCTATTTAAATAATTTAGTTAACCCATACTATAAATTGGTTTAGCCCATTTGATTAATTAAGTGAGCCCACCTTTATTAATACAATCCCATAGGCTTTTACTTAGCCCATTTCAAAATCTTAATTGGGCCCATTCATATTAATTTAATTGATTCAGCCCAGTACTAAATTTTCAATCCGGCCCATAAATAGAATTAATTATATGGCCCAACTAAAATAATTCCGGCCCAACAATTAATTCGGACCCGGCCCGTAACCCGGGTCCAACTTCTAGAGTGTTCTATTCAAAAAAAATTTTACCCTAATCTTACTTTGTTTCTATTCCTCACCCACAGACACTCCCTCTCTCGCTCTGCCCTCTCCCTCTCGCTCCCGTTCCCCCCTTCTCGGCTCTCCTCTGCCTCCGTTCTTCAATTCGCCGCCGGTTGTCGCCGGCGGTCATCTCTCTTTCTCGTGGCAGCATCCTTCTCCTTCTCTTTCTTTCTTCTCCTCTTCCCTCACGCTGCTTCTTCTCTGAAATCACACCGATCTCCACCGCCCTCTCTTTTCCCTCGTCTGCACAGCTCCGCATCGCCTCCTCCGTCGCCAAACGCAGGCCTCCCCAGCGTTGCATGCTCACCCAAGACCTCCGCAGCGAGTCTCAGTGCTCGATCTCCTCCTTCTCTTTATCTCCTGATTCGGCCGCCCTTCTTCACAGAGGCACGACCAGTGTTCCAGCCCCTCCCGCACGCGCCAGACTTCTTCGCCCGAGGTCGGTGGCATCCAGCTTCGACGTACGCCGCTGTCTTCCCTCTCCAGCGTCATCACCTCGCTGCCGTTGCTTCGAGGTGCTCTCGCACTTGTTCTTTTATTTCTTTTATTGCATTTTATTTCTCTTCTCTTACTTTCGATTAATTGAAACTTTAGCTAGGAGTCAAGATATTATTTTCTTGTTTTGGTTTTCAGTTTGATTATTATCTGAAAATTCCCTTGCTCGTCAAATTTCATGAAATACTTGAGTCTTATGAGTGTTCTACATTTACAGATTGGTTTCGGGGCTTTCGGGATCGGTTCGGGGTATTTCGGAATATGTTCGGGCTGTTCGGGGTTGGTCGGAGCTGTCCGGAGTTATACGGATTGATTCGGAGCCATTCGAGGCCTGTTCGGAGTCGTGCGGGGCTGTTCGAGGCCAACCGAAACTGTTCGGGGCCTGCTCGAAGCCGTTCGGGGCCTGCTCGAGGTCATCCGAAGCTACTCGGAGCTGTCCGGGACTGTCCGAGACTGTCCGAAGCCGTTCGGGGCCTGCTCGAGGCCAACCGAAGCTGTTCGGGATGACTCGAGGTCTGCCGGAGCCGTTCAAGGCTGAAGCAGCCTTGTATTGATCCTCAATACATTAGCTAAGTCCTACTTCTCCATTTTCTTTAAGTTTTGGTGAATTTTAGCTTGATTAGGAGAGGTAGTGAGCATGGTATAACATTGAGAGTTTTAGTTCAAACTGAAGGATTATAGGATGGGAAAAACAGTTTCCATAGCACTCTAAGTTCACATTCCTAGCTAACATATCATAGTGTATTACCTACATTCATGACTTAGTAATAAAAGAGGTAGCTAATGAAAGTAAATGCCATGGTAGAGCCGTTACCTTCTGTTTGCTATCCCTTTTTCTTCTCCCGTTTCTTTAAGTTCCAATTTTGGCAGCGTTTTGGTGTGAATGATGTTTGGGTGTGGTTTAAGTTAAAATCTTTCCCCTTTATATAGAGGATTGAATCCCTATTCTCTACTAACTTTCTGCACTTTCTTAACCTATTAAACTTGCAGGTTATGGTGATTGGTTGGAGCTTGAAGCGTCGCTGGTGTAACTTGCAGGTCATGGTGATTGGTTGGAGCTTGAAGCGTCGCTGGTGTAGCTAGGATTAGTAGGGAGCAGACTGTTCATTTAACTCTGTTATTACACGCTATTGCTTTTCTTATTCTGATTTATGGAATTTCCCTTATCATTAGAATTCTCACAGAATCCGAACAGTGTAGTGCACGCTAATTTCTATATATATTATTTATTTTTATTTTTATTTTTTTGCATATACATACATAGTTTCTTCTCTCCAGTAGTATACCTTTGTAATATTAATTATAAGAAACCCATTATTAGGGTTGTAACTAATGCAGATTATCATTGCTACCATTCTTTATATATCTCATAAATAGTTATTGGTTACATGAGACACAAAATGAACTTCCCACGTCCTTCTCGTAAGTTACTAAGAATAATAAAAAAAATGAGTTGAGTCTACATAGTTATCTATACCCACATTAATTACTATTGATTATTGGTTCTTCAAATAATACTAATCATAATAATGATTCTATTAAATAGTATCCACATCCTAAATGATGGTTTTATTACTCATGAATTCTACTAATGGGTTCCCCAATAATTATTCATAAATGAACATCTTCCAATAATAATATAAAATTCAAAAGGGAGAATTAATTTCCACTAATGGTTCACATATTGATAAATTTTTGTAACTTTTGGTTTCGTAATCTAAAATAAGGGCTAAATTTCGAAAAGTTCACTCCTTATGTCGGAATTCAAAAATGCGGGTTATTACATGTTTTTTGTTAATTTAATCTTTATAATTGTTATTCTTTTTCTTTTTATTCTTTTGATCGTAGAATTTCTCAAAAATTTTCTTTATTTTTCCTTTGTTTTTTTATGCAACAAAATAATTCAAATAAAAATGTTGCAATATAAAATTACAAAATGTAGGGATGAATGTTCAGCTATATGGTTCAATTTTTTCTAAAATTCGAACCAAACAAAATTAAAAAAAAATTGAATTGTAAAATATAATCCAACAAAACAAAAATTTAAGTGGACCAAATTAACCAAATTTTTTTTGATTTTTTTTATTTATCCGAATATTTTTTCTTGTAACTAATTCTATTCAATTTTTAAAATAAATAATTATAAAAAATTATTCATTCATATATATATATTCAATAGTTCTCATATACTAAAAAATTTAAAATCTGAAATTTAAGATTATAATCACTATATTTAAATTATTAAATCATTCACATATATTTTCAATAGTTTTCATGTTTCAAATAATAATAAACATTACAAATTTATTAAATTTTATAATATTACTTTTTGTAAATCCAGAAAAAATAAAAATAAAGTAAATATATTATCATATTTAATTCATTACATAATTTAAAAATTTTTTAACATACGATAAAATATAATGAAAAAATGAAAAATATATATATGATGAAATAACTTTATCTATATCTATATATAAAAAGAGAGTTTTGACAGTTTTTTTTTTGGAAACGGTTATTTTTTGTTTTGATTTATTTCCCTAAAAACATGGTAAATTAAAAGACATGTTTTTCCACTCAAAACCAACCGACACCAAACGATGTATATATATACAAACAATAGAGAATCGATAAAGAGGGAGAGGATAATCGACTGAAGACGGGGGCGGCGGAAAAATGGATGAGAGAGGAGGATCCTTTGTAGCGGTGCGGCAAATTTCTCATCGACTCGATCAAGGAACTGCACGTCATTCTACTGGTATATTCCCCATTTATTTTGTACTGTATATTTTCTACTCTTTCGATTGATTTATCCTCTTCTCTCTCTCCATATCTCTATCTCACCCCCAATGTTCATATATTTGTACGCAATTGCATTGAGATTTGCAATTGTTGTGTGTGTGTGCGCGCAGGATACATTCAAATTTTTACTATTCTTGCATCTTTTATGTTCTTCATCTAGAAATTAGAATAGGTATGTTCCTGCATTATTTAACAATCTAGGATTTTTGGGGTTGTGAAATTAGCTCCTACCACAGGCCGCGGCTAATACACACAACTATTAGTATATATGCTGTGACAATGCGGAAGAGCAAGTACTGCATCTGCCCCGGCGGGTTCGAGGTTGCGAGCCCTCGGATGGTGGAGGCGCTTTACACCAGGTGCGTGCCCGTTCTCATTAAGGACAACTATGTGGCGCCTTTCAGCGATGGTCTAAACTGGAATGCATTCGCGGTTGTGCTTCCTGTGAAGGATATTCCAAATCTTAAGAAGATTATAGAAGGAATTTCAACGAGGCAGTATATAAGAATGCAGCGGAGGGGGGTGTTGGTGAGGCGGCATTTCGAGGTGAATGTGCCTCCTAAAAGGTATGATGTATTTCACACGACACTTCATTCCATTTGGCTCAGAAGATTGAATATTAGGCTCAATGGTGTTGCAGATTTGTGACAAGTGATTTCGTAGGGAAGAGCAATATATTGTATGATCTTTTGTAAGGATGAATTAATGTGATATTTTTGATTTGGAGGCGTTTTATTGTTGTGTAATGGTTAAGAATTGGTTGGAAGACGTTTGACATTGGTTTGACATTGGGGTTTTAACCATTTTTTCTCAAATTTGTGAAGGTAGCGTGTTACCTTCATGGCGGACGATTACAGTTTATCGTAACTGGTTGGTGCATTTATTTGATGGGTAATGTGCAGAAAGTCTGAATTCTTCTTCATTTGTTCGTGTGATTTTGGATTTCTATTCTTTTTTATGCTTTTTATTATTCTTCTTTTTGTTATTGCCACTTTTATTTTCTGCTTACAAAATAAATGATTGGAAGAATTTTATCGTTGTTATGTTGCTTGCAGATATGCTAATTTTCCGACTAATTAGGTGTCACGTCCCCATTTTACTTCTCTAAGAATTTCGAGGAAAACGTGACTAATTGGGAGAACGGATAAAGAAAACTAAACGAAAGCTTTGATATAAAGATGAAACGTGGAACATACAACAAAAGGGAAAGACTTCGATAGAGTTGTGTGACCGAAGTCCAATACATCAATGAAAACTTAACGTTCGAAGTCAACAAAGATTAAAACAACATTAAGAAAAACACGGAGAACGAGTACAAGTCTGAAATACATAGTTCGAAGGCAAGATAGATAGCTAATAAGTTCTTGGATCTAACACAAAAGTCTGGCAGCGGAAACTGGATCAATATCTGGATTTACACGTATGACGACATATAAATCACCGAGAGTAAAACAACCAGAGTTCAACAAAACCCACCGCTGAGCCTTCCCATTTTTCATCACGACTTAACCTGCACATTCATAAATATATGCAGGGCTGAGTACGAAAGTACTCAGTAAACACATGCCGAAATCACATTCGTATTGATATATTTGCAATTGCCGTAATACAGTGCAACATAGGGATTTTTGTCACTAAAGAACCTATGTTCACTAAAATTCTTGTGTGATCTTAAAAGTCGACTGGCCAGTCTAAGTTCTGGAGTAATCATACATATCTGTAATTCTGTGTGTCGGGAAAGTGGCCATTTTCCGCGAACACTGAACCGACCAACCCGCTAAGATGACTCACGGTTCTGGTGTACACTAACCTTAAAAGATACAAATCTTTAAAGGTCCGAAATCGATTAATTGTTCAACAGATACGCATCATACCAAAATACAAACATTTTCGACAATGCAATATTTCATAACATTTGAAATTCTAAGCATTCTAAAACGAAAATCATACTTTTGGTACAACGCATACGATTTTGATTTGTAAAAGAAAGCCTACCTGATATGCTTCTTCGTCTAACGAAAGTCTGGTGCAAATCGACTGGAATTTCCTTTCGCCGCACCTTAATCGTAATTAAGAGGAAAAATACTCATCGTGAGTATTTGTAATACCCCAATAATTAAAAACCCGAATAAAAGAAAAATTTATGAATAAACGAGGGATTCGAGATCCGTTGAAAGTTTAAAGACTCGTATTAAAGAATAGAACTCCTAATGTGAGTTAAAAGTCATTTCAGAAATTTCTGAAATCGAGAAAAAAACCGAGAAAATTCGGTTTGACGTTTATCGTCATAATTTAAGTTCGAGAATTTGTATCGAAGCAGCGTCTGCTTTTGCATTCAATTATTTTACGATACGGAGATAGAGTGAAAGGTTAATAATTCCGACTTTCGGAAGAATGATGTATTTATCGAGAAATCACTATTCATCATTTTGAACGAGACGAAATAATTTTATTATCTTTTTAAGTTAAGTCCGGGATATTTTTCTAAGATAGCCATGATTTTTTGGGATTTTTCCGAGACTATTTTTGTATCGAGAAGTCGAGAACCCGGACTAATAATACGCGCTTAATGAAATATCTAGTTTTATTTTTTTTCTACCACCCATTATGGAACACATCACCACCTTTCTTCTTCATTCTTCTTGTGATTTACGTGAGAGAGAGAGAATTGAGGGAAGAGTGAACCTCCATTGGAGAGGAAGAAATCGAAAGTTGAAGTATCAAACGAGCTCCGATTGGTAAACCGTCTTCGGATTGTGAAAGGTATCGATCTAAGCTTCCTTTTTATGGTTTAAAATTTGAGATTTCCCCACCTCTTTTTCACCCCAAAATTTGACAGCCCTCTCTAAGTTATGGGTAGGAATCGTTCGATTTTTATCGAGTCTTGTTAATTATGTTCATATGATGTTAGAGAACATAGAAATCGAATAAAATTTACGATCGAACCATGCCTTTGTTCTTGCCATTTTCGGTTTTGGAGTGTTCTTGATGAAGTTGAAGTGTTCTTGATAGAAAAGGGTGTTTTAATTGTGTTATGAATCCATAAGAGCATGATAATCGAAAGTAGAGACGTGTTTGTCGACGAACGAATCGAAACGGGAAAAACAGGGCAGTTTTGGCCGATTTTTTTTTATTTTTTATATTTCGAATTTGAAGATGGTTTCTTCATGAAAGTTGTTCCTTTATGTGTCTTTAACGTTCCTGTGAAATTTCAGAATTTTCGGAGTACGTTTGAGTGCCGAAAAGTGGAACGAACCTAGACTGCGCAGTTTTCAACGTTGTATTTCAAACGTGAAACAGGGGATTGATTCCCGAATTTTTATGAATTTTTCTGCAATGATTTTGAAAATATTTCCTAAATGCAAGTTGTTCCTTTAAATGTCTTGAACTTATATCTCGAAATTTAGAATTTTTGAAGTACTTTTGAATGTTCAAAATCGAGTTTAACTCGGACTGCGCAGGTGGAAATGTTTGAAAAGTGGAAATGTTGAAATGTTTGAAATGTTGATTCGTTGTTGTTGTTACGATTTGAGATTGAGTTGGGATAAGTTCGAGTGGAGGAACGGAGTCCTCACTCGAGAGAGAGAGTTGAATGGGGCAATGTTGATGTGTGTTAGTTGGTTTACTCGTTTTGATTAAACGAGGGATAAGTTGAATGAACGTAGAGGTCATGTCGAATTTTCGACCGCATTATGTTTCAAACCTCATAATTCCCTCCTTGTTAGTACTCTTTATAAGACGTACGTTATAACTAAATGAATTAGGGTTTTTCCAGAATCATTTAAGCCGAGAATTAAAGAGTCGAGGAACAGTATTGAAAACCCTAAAAGCCTAAGAGTTGAAAATTTAATGAATTCGAGCTAGGAATAGAATAGAAGTTATTTCCTTTAAGACTCGAATCTTTTTATAAGTTAGCTCGTTACATGAAGGTCAAGCGAAAGGTCAGGACCGCAGTTCGAGAAAGAAGCAGTCGTCAGTCAAGACGATCCAAGTAGGCTTTCTTATACTAAAAGAAAATATGTGTGTTTATCCGCATTTATGTTATTTCTTTTCAAATAGCTTTTGAATTGAAATTGATATTTCAAGTATTGTCTTGCCATGAATGTTTTGTGTTTTGTATGATACATATCTGCTATGATTATGAAATCGAATTTGGGTTCCAGTGGGTAAGCATCCCCACTTGAACTAGTGTACACAAGGACCGTGAGTCATCTTAGCGGGTTGGCCGGTCAGGGTGTCCGTGGAAGGTGGCCACCTTCCTGGCACACATAAATTTCAGATATGCTTGATTCTAAAGAACTTAGACTGATCAGTCGAACTCAGGATTTATCAAGAAAAGAATTTAGTGAACGTAAGTGCTTTTAAAGACAAAATCCCTATGTTTCACTCTTACGGCATTGACAATTATATATGTATGTATGCGTTTTAGGCATGTGCCTACTGAGTACTTTTGTACTCAGCCCTGCATGTATTTATAAATGTGCAGGTTGAGACGTGATGATGGGAGATGCTATGGCGGGCTTGTCGGTCTTTTATTAAGTCTTGGGTGTCTACGTGTCTTCATACACGTAGACTTATGTCAATCCTTATTCCGCTGCAAGAGGTTCCATCAGTATGTTCTGGCGAAGGGGCCAATTATGTAAATTAACCCTTCGTCTAAACTGAACTCAGATATCGAAATATCTTTTGTTTCAGTCAAAGCTTTCAATATTGCACTTTATCTTTATTTATCTTTTCTATAGTCGTGTGCCCGGACTCTGCCGTGAGGGCGGAGGACGGGGCGTGACAGTATTAATTGACGTATCTATTTAAAATGAAATAATATGCTATTATTTGATGAATTATTCTATTTATTACTCGATTTAAAATCGAGTTTCAAGTAATTAATCCAACTTAATTATTAAGGAGTTTCAATAATCAAGAAATCACCGAATTTCTTTATAATTTTTCTAAGTCATCCTATCTAATTAATTTTAATTAAGGCATTATAATATGTCGAGATAACTTACTCGAAGTAATTACATCTAAATTCTAGGATTTAAGATAGTTAAATAAATTCTTAATTCGTTCTAATTTATTTATTTTTTTATTGCCCGATTTATAACACGGAAACGTTTTTAACCCGCCAAAGAATTTATTTCGCAGCCCGGTAAACTTTAATTTTGGAGTCCAGCTCGTTATTTATTTGGGTCCAGATTCTATCCTCACATTGGGCCCAATCGACTAAAACATCCTAAACATCTAACACTCTACACTTAAATCCCTAAATCCATACACTCTATTCATTCTCTTCCTCACAACACCCGTAACTCTCCCCCATCTCCCTCGCTACTCTCTGCCTCTGCATCTTGCTCACTCCCTTCTCTATCTCTCGGCCCCTCGCTGTTCTGGTCTCGATGTCTTCCTCAACGAGGAGTTCGCCGTTGTTCACCATAGAACCCACAGAGGCGTCGCTTCTTTTCCAGGTACTCCCCCCCCTCTTTTACAAAATTTCTATTTCTATAAGTTCTTAATTTCAAAATCGAAATCTATATCTTTGGATTTAGTTTCTCTTCTGAAATTTTCTTAACTTCTCAATCTCTTATTCTCTGCTCTCTCGAATTGGTAGGGAATTTGGATGGTGGGGTGGTCGGAGCTGCTTCTGGCTGCAAGCTTCGGCTTTTCCTAGGTTATTTCCTACCTTTTTATAATTCCTTACTGCATGTCAAATTCTTCTTCTAACTGTTATTTTTAGAGTTATTACAAGGTTTTGTTTCGAATTTGTGCTTCAACATCTGAATCTCTGTAGCTTCTACTTCAATTTAGTTGGTCAAAAATATAGTTTCATTCTGCTTCTGGGCCTGATTTCTTTCTTTACTCACGTGTTGGGGAAAAATGGGATAAGTTTCAGTTTAGTTTGGATTTTCAAACTTTGATTCGATTTAGAGGTTTAATTGAGCTCTGACCCTGCTTTCGTTCTTATTCTTGGCTGAGGGCACATTGGTGGTTGATTTTAGCCTGGATTGCTCATTAAAAGAGGTTTCTGGAGATGGATTTTCATGAGAGGTAGCCCTTATTTTAATCTCTGTACTTTAAAATTTTGAGTTGGTGTCTCTGTTCTGGAAGAAAAACATAATGTTAAGTTCTGGAGATTTATTTAACTTTTGATTTTGTTTCTCTTATTAAGGAGGTAAGCAGTACTATTTATGTTCTGGAAACAGATTTTTATAAACAGTAGGTTTAGTTCTAAATTCAGCATCCACACGCATAAGCATTTATGTGGTCTATTCTCGAATCTGCAGGCATATATATATATATATATATATATATATATATATATATTGTGGAGTCTATGAGCTGTGTTCTAAGCTATAAAGATCTATAAACTTCTCAGTCTGCTAACTTAAGTCACTGAACTTAAAAACTAAATCAATTCTTTTAGCAAGTATTCTACTTAAAGGGACAGTGTGCTAACCTTTAAGAAACAGTATAAGGCCTCAAAGTCTAAGTCTTATTTTCCCCAGTGGGTTTAAAAAAAAAACAGGTCATGCATAAGTTTATCTTTCATTCCCACAATTAGATATAAGTATGTAATACCCCGCTATTTTGTTAGAACTATCTCGTATTAGAAAATTCGTAAATAGTTAAAATTTCGCGAAGGTGAATTAACGAATTGATAATGTTAACTCCTACATTGTTTAAATTAAACTCGTTTCAAATTTTAATCTCATATTAAATTAGAGGTTAGTATGAAGCTTAATCTTTATAATTAATATTAAAGAAATCTTATATTTAATTATCTTAGATAGTACTTATATTAGTATTATCAAAACTTTAAGGTAGATATAGTAAAGGTATAAGTATGATATCATGTTTATAACCCACGTGTGTGCATAGATTATTTCTATGAGGATTTTTGTTTTTAATGAATAAATAAGTAAGGTTGGATCAAATAAAATAAATGAAATAAGGAAAATCATAAATCATGTCTATGAGGAGTATTATTGTATATATATATATAACCCACGTGTGTGTGCTGCCAACACACTCTTATACAGTGAACAAAGATTTAAATAGTATTGAATAGTATACAAGAGTACATGTACGTCACTAAAAATCAGATTTGGTGACAAAAATTCAAAGAACTTAATCCAAAAGAATGGTAATCTTTGACTTTTGGTAAGAACTCCTTGCTTCTAGGGCTACCACCTATTGTAGACCTCCATACTTTATCTGGAACAAATCAGAGAAGAAGCATACTCCCTCTGTACGGTTTTTCTGCAAGATAGTAAAAGTATTATTAAAACATTACACCATATCACTTCTTTGGAACTTTCAAAGTAAGGCTGGAGCAGAGAATGTTGAAAATCAGTAATAATCTCACAACACTCTTTTCCCATTAGACTGTAAAGAAACATAATTAGAAAAGAGCACACATTTTCATAACACACCATACCCTAAACCTATAAGTCTATTACATCATTTCAGTTTTAGAGTCAGTAGCATACTACAATAACACTCTTCACTACTATAAGTATATATATACTGAAAGTTTCTCAAGCCACACCAAGAGAACTCAGATCATCAAATAAACATTTAAGAAAATTTTAGATAGAAAACGAGAGAAGTGCTATCAACATTTCAGTAGAAGATCAACACCTCAAGAAAGAACATAACAGCTCTTTAAGGTAACAAAAATAACTAAAGCTTTGATTTTCCTTAAGCATGTTACCTTCTTGTTCCTATATTAAAACTCATTGGTAGTTTCTTTCAGAAATTATATCTAAATTCTACCTTTTAAGGGAGCAAGTTAATTCTTTTAGAACCTCATAGCAACACCAGAATACACTTTTAAAACGTAACAATACTCTTATCTTCTACCATTTCAGATTATACAACATAGATTTAAAAGTTCTAAAACTTTATGTTCAGAACTCCACCCTAAATACAGTAGGAGAAATTTACAGGAGTTATCATCAAAATAAGCTATATTCTGATCAGACTTTGAAAACAGAGTGCAACTAAGACAGAGCATATTGTTAACATAAATTAGTTCCCAAAAACAGCCACAAAGCAAAACTACGGACTGAATCCAGAACCTAACATAAATTCAGAATTTTTAGAGACATTAGAAATCCTTTATATGTCCAGAACATAGCATGAGATCAAAACAAGATATATTCTTATGCTTTTAGACCCTGAAGTCAGAGTGAACTTAGAAATGAATTAGAAATTCAATTCACTCGATATATCATTAACACACTAGACTAGAATCTGAAACCATTAAAATACTTCTTTAAGATCTGGGAAGTAAAACGAATAGAAAGAGCAGCAGAATTGACTGCTGTATGTAATTCTCTCTAACAAAGAACATAATCTACAGAATATCCCTCAAACTCAAAATTTAGATTCTCGAATCACCCCAAACCACCCCACCCGTAATTAAACTCAAACATATCAATTTCAGCCAAGCACTACCACACAAACCATTCCCACATTAAGAAACAAGATACCACCGAATTGAATCATGCTATTAAAGTAAAAAAAAAAATTTACAAAGAAGTAAAGGAGAAAAGAAGGGTTTTACCTAGAGGGAGAGGATACAGGGGCGACGTGCTGACAAGCCTCCAGGAGGAAAAACCCATCGAAAATTTTGATTAAAATTATGAGTTAGGCGTTAAGAACTAAAATCTAATAAAACAAATCAAAAGAAATAAGAATCGATTTGGAATTTAAACATGCACAAATGATAAGAACATAAAATAAAATAGGAATTTTAAACTAGAAATAGCTCACCTCTGTTAAAGTGAGGACTGATGAGGGTCGTCGAGGAGGCGAAAACGAGCGCCGGTTAGAAAAGAAGGCGGAGGGGTAGAGAAGCACGGCGGCTGCTGTACAGCCGCTGTTGTTTTCACCAGAGGGAGGCAGAAATTGCTGTGTTCACTGGAGAGGAAAAGAAAAAAAAAAAAAAGGGAGAGAGGATGTGTGTAATTGTGTGTGTGTGTGTGTCGTCTGTTATGAGGGAGAGTGAGTTTTGAGCAGGGCGAAAATTTACAGAGAGGGAGACGATGGAATGAAAAATAGAGAGAGGAGTGGCTGGAGAAGAGAAATGAAATTTTGAAGGAGAGGTTTGTGTCGGCTAAGGTAAGGAGAATTAGATTAAGATTATCACTAGTAGTTTGTGGGCTCTATTGGGTTTTGGGCTGGGAAATTAGGAGAATTGAGTAAGAAATTAAGTAATATGGGCCGAAAATTTTTCAGAAAACGGGCTGAAAGAGTTCTAAAGTGTTGGGCTGGGATAATAAAGAATCGGGCCTTGATTAATTAATAAGGTTGGGCTGAATAATTTAATTCAGCAATGTGTTGGATTATATTCTACTGGGCCGAAAATTTAGTAAATATATGGGTCAATTGGTTAGCCAAAATTAGACAAAAAATTCAAATAATTGATGGGCCAGAATATTTAATCAATAGGTTATGTTATGTATGAAACTGAGTATGTGTTATACTAAAGAAGGATTTAATTAATACCATAGCCCAACTTTGATTACAAAAAGAATTATATTAATCTATAAGATTAATAAATATAATTCTTAAGACCTTAAAATAGTCTAAATAAGTTATAATACCCTAATTGATTAACTAATCAATTAAAAAGGTCTTGGAGGAAAAATATTCTAAAATGAAGGATATTAGTATTTAATTTGGTTAATCACATCAATAGGAATGATCATTAATTAAGAAATTATGATTATAATTCCAACGGAATTATTTAAGTATAAAAGGAAAATATATCCTTAGGACTCGGAGACAAATAGAACTAAGATACGAGAATAGTTGTAGAATTAATATTATTTCCTTATAATTAAAGATAATTATGAAAAGAACTTGTACTCAAACCGAGTATCTTATTACGAGAATTATTTAAGGTTACTACGGAAGCGGAAGTTCGAAGACCGGGAAAAGTTAATCTGTGAAGACAAGAAAGAATTCAACGAGGTAGGCTTTCCTATACAAAATCAAATGTGTGTGCTTATCCGTATTATGTTATTCTTTTCAAAAAGCTTTGAATCGAAATTGATATTTCAAGCAGTGTCTGCCAGAAAATGTTTTATGATTTGTATGATACCTATCTGCTTAAATTATAATCGAATTCGGGTTCCAGTGGGTAAGCAACCCCACTCGAACTAGTGTACACAAGGTGACTGTGAGTCGACGAGTGTTGACCGGTCAAGTGTCCGTGGAGGGTGGCCACCTTCCCGGTACACACAAGTTACAGATATGGTAGATTACTAAAGAACTTAGACAGCTGTCAAACATTAGGTTTCACAAAAGAATTTAGTGAACGTAGGTGCTTTAAAGACAAAATCTCTACGTTTCACTCATACTGGCATGACATATATACATTGTAAGTATGCGATTTCGGCATGTGTCTACTGAGTACTTTTGTACTCAGCCCTGCATATATTTCTAAATGTGCAGGTTGAGCAATGATGGGAGGAAGTGCGCTACAAGGCTTTGTCGATCTTTTTTTTTGTTATGAACTCTTGGGGGTTTGCATGTCCTCATACATGTAAACTTTATTTTGATCCTATTCCGCTGCAGAGATGTTGATATTTTATGCTATAAATCTGTACTAGACTTATGTTGAACTCGTTGTAACCTACTATGTTATTCGAACGAGATTCCTATGTTATGAATCAGCTATACTATCAAAGTATCTTTCAGTTCTACCAATATTCTATCCACCCCTTTTCTACCCCCGCTTCTTAAATCCCTCCTTTAGTCACGTTTTCCCCGACTTCGCTATCCTTAGCGAAGGGCGGTCGTGACAAAGTAAGAGAACTTACTCTTACCCTAGGATTCGGCTATGAAACCTCCAAGGGAGAGTTCAATGATTAAAACTAATGCTAAAACTTGCAAAATCTGCATGCTTAACACCCTTTTTAAATTCTTCACCTATTTTTAAAAAAGGGGGTAGAACTGAAACTTTAAGGTCTATGTTACCTTACTAACTCCGCTGGTTCTGAATGGAAAATACTCTTTTAATGGATAGAATTCTGAATGGAAATTTCTTGATGGAAAGAAATTGCTGAATGGGAATGTCTTGGTGGCTTCTTGGGGTGGACAGGGCTCCTTCGTGAGGTTTTAGTGTTTGGGAGAACTGAGTATTTTGAGAATAGAGAGAAGGGTTTCTTTTAAGAGTCTCTAAGTGTTTATGAAGACAGACTGCTATTACATCCCTTGTATCCCTTACATTACTCACTCTAGTCATCTAAGCATAGACTAAACTCAAGTGGTTGCTTTGATTATATGTTCTGAACTTGTTGACTTCTGTTTTGTATCTAAAAGTGTTGTTATCTACTGTGGTGCAGAGATGGATTTTGTGGAGAGTAGGAAGAGTGTAATGTCATCTCTCTTCAACCTGCAGCCGGCTGTTTCCAGTGCATTTGCCTTCAATTTGTCTGCCCTCCTTACTCAATTCAGTAGCTGATGTACAGAGTTGTGACCCTCAGTGGTGCATCACAGTTGTTTCCTCCATAACTACCTAGGAAACAAATCTGCCGAGCAGATTTGATAGCTCTTTCTTTCCTTTACTTAATAGCTCTATAGCTATGTCTTTACTATGTTATATTTTTTTTTTCTTATGCACGATAGCTCAGACTTTGGAACAAACATCTCTAAGTTGTAATTATGTAATATACATGCAGATGGTAAATGAAATAAATTGCATTTCATAATATATACCTTGGTTCATTACTGCAATTTCATATTTTCTATATAATACCATTTATCAAAAGCTATTCTCCAATCATAAAACTAGATGCATATTATTCTATCCGAAACATTAATACGACAATCTAGTAAATACACTAATTCACTAGCAACGATTAATCAATAAATAAATGGTAATACAACCCATAATCCTCTTCACACATCCGTTATTTTATTAAGGGTAAACATATACTCTTCTATAGTATATAACTACACCACTAAATTGTTTAAGCCTCTTCTAAGAAATTTAGTTATCTAATAGAACTCCAACTATCGATCTTGCACTGAAACTATTTATTTAGTTCGTCTTTTTAATGATCTCATCATCGAACGAGCTTGCATAAGGTCTATTATTACACGAAGACTGTAAGGTACACAAAAATAATTGCTACCAAAATCAATTAGTAAATCGACATTTTAATATATATAACGAAATTTTATTATCGCGATTTCTGATACATGATAAATTTGAAAAATTTTACGGGTCATTACATTAGGTGATTGTTGAGGATTTTATTTAATTTTGGTTGCTTTTGTTTTGACCTTTTGAAATTTGTTTATTTTAACTGTTTCTCTTAAATATTCTGGAACAAAATTTTCAAAGTAGTTATCTTTTTCAAGAAACAATGTACATATATATACCAAGAAATTCCATAGTTATGTAGATCTATGAAGAATGCACTGTAGATATGAAAAAAAAAATTTCTTGGTGGTAAAGTGATTTGTGCTTTGTAGATCAGGTAGCTTGAAT
>JAPKLX010000014.1:4301974-4395010 GCA_026898415.1 Leonotis leonurus | reverse complement strand
AGTTAATTAATTATAAATTAATTAATATTCTACTTCTTGGGCTTGGTTTAAATAAATAAATAACTTCTATCTAATAAAATTATTAATAGTCTATTTAAATAATTCATTTAGCCTATAACCTAAATTGGTTTAGCCCATTTGATTAATTAATTGGCCCAATCTTTAAATAAATTAGTCCATGTGTTAATTGCTTAGGTCCATCCCAATTATTTAAATTGAGCCTAGTAATTAATTATTTTAGCCCATCATTAACTTAATTAAACTTGACCCAAATTATTTAATGTGAAGCCCAGTAAATTCTTCAATTTGGGCCCGTCTTCTAGCCCAGCGAATTTAATTACTCGGCCCAGTAATTTTATTAATTAACAGCCCAAAAAAATAATTTCAGACCCGTTAACCCGGCCCATGACCCGGGCCCAGGTTCTAGTATATTCTAACACTTAACCTAGACTAATTCCTAGTCATTCTTTCTTTTTCATCACAGGCGCCACCCCCCCACCTTCTCTCTCGCCGTTCCACTCCTTCCATCTCTCTCGTCTCTGTTCTCTCTTCTCCATCGTTACTGCAGCAGCGAAACGACCTCCCTTCCTCGTCTCTCTCTCGATCTCTCGCAGCTCTCTGTTCTCGCTGCTCTCTCTCTGATCTCACGCAGCTCTCTGTTCTCGCTTCTCTCTCTCTGATCTCACGCAGCTCTCTGTTCTCGCTGCTCTCTCTCTGATCTCACCACCTCCGTCGCAGGCCTCCTCAGCGCGCTGCATGCTTCACCCAAGACCTCCACCGCCGTTGTCTCGCCGCCGTTCTTCATTCCAGGTCAGTCTTCCCTTCCTCTTTCTTCTCTTTCTCCTTCTTCTTTCCTTCTTCTTTTCCTCTCTCTTTCTGTCTCTCTGATTTATCCCTCTCGCCTGCCTCCCTTCTCCGCCTCTCTCTCACTCTCAGGGCGTAGCACCACGTCGCACTCCCATTGACATGCAGCCACGCTGCACCTTCCCGATCGTGCAGCTCCGCGTCGCCGCTGTTCCTTTTGCCCTTCACGGCGCCCCGCCGTTCTTCACAGGTGCAGTTCTCTTCCACACCCTCTACTCTCTATTGTCTTTTAATCGCATGTTTCAGATTCTTGATCATTTTAAATTCAAGATGTGTTCTTGGACATTTATTAAGTTTTAAATTTGTAAATTTTGACTTAGTTACTGACCCTCTTTCTCATTTTCAATTCATGGCAAAACAGCCAAAGGCCGTCGCCTCCAGCCTCGCCGAGCTTCCCTTCCTCCCAGCATATCTTTTCTAAAATTTCCTCTTTTGTTTTTTTCTTATTTTATGGACTACATGAATCTTGTGAGGAGTTTATATTGCAGATTGGTTTCAGGGCGATTGAGCTATTAAAGATTAGTTCGGGGCTGTCCGGAGTTATCCGGATTGATTCGGAGCCATTCGAGGTCTGTTAGGAGTCGAGCGGGGTGGTTCGAGGTTGTTCGGGATGGCTAGGGGCTATTTCGAAGCTGTCCGAGGTCATTCGGGGTGTTTCGGAACCTGCTCGAGGTTGTACGAAGTCGTCCGGAGCCGTTCGAGGTGATTCGAGGCTTCTCGAGGTAGTTCGGGACCTGTTCGAGGTCGTTTCAAAGCTGTCCGGGGTCTGCCGGGCTATTCGGAGTGGTTCGGGGCTGTTCGAGGCCAACCGAAGCTATTCGAGTTATGTCCGAGAGCTCTCGGGGCTGTTCGAGGATGCTCACGGTTGTGCAACAGCCGTGCACTACTGCTCCCTTATTCGTTAGGTATAATCACTTATTTCTTCTTCTTTTTATTGTACAGATTATAGATTAGGGTAAGTCGCATATCAATATTCACATAGGACTTAGACGTGTTCTTATCCTATGTAAATGACATGCTCTTCTAATGTTCAAAGTGCAGCACCTAAATTCAGAGTCTAAGTTTCAATTTACGATCGCCTGTACATGTAAATAATATGTAGCTAAGAGAAGTAAATGCTAGAAACAGAACTCTTTACCTTATGAACTGCTCTTTCTCTTCTTCTCTTGGGTCTTTCCTTAAGTCTGCATTTCGGCAGCACTTTGGTATGGATTTTTGTGGGTTGTAATTATTTGCTAAGGTTGTTGTACTGCTTTATATAGAGGAAATGAGGATCTATTTGATGCTTTCTCTCTACTTGCTATCTGCACTAGCCTCACCTCTACTAATGTTGCAGGGTGTGGATAGATTGAGTGAAGTGAAGTGTGGCGTGTGGCAGTAGCATCCATCTTCTCAGCCTCCATTTTTTTTTCTGCAGCCTATACCCTATAAAGTTCTATTTGTATTGCAGGCTATTGTACTGCAGGCTTTTCTCTCTCCTTTTTCTTTATTTACTGAGGTGTTCCAAGTTGATGACGTATGAAATATCTTCATTACTACTGTGAATTGTTACTTCCATCACTAGATTTTATTTCTGCAACAGATTTGTACTGCAACAAATCTGATCCCTTTAGCAGTACTCTACTTAACAAATCCCTTTTATCATTATGCTTATAATATATATATATATTTCGTATATATATATTGATCCATTATTATGCGTATATGTTATATATATAACGTATATATATATATATATATCTAGTGACTGATTTTTCTACCTTCATATAATTAACTCACTAATTATCATTATTATCGTATATATGCTAACTATAATAAATAGCAACTAATAATATATCTTAATGATTAGTATTAATAATAATCACCTTAATGATTCTATAGAAATGATAATAAGCTGGCTAAATGAATTATGAGGATTCTTAACACCGAGTCCTTATAAGTTAAACCTCTTTTAAGCTCTCATTTGGTAAAACAAAAATTTAAACCATTTCATTTTAACATAAGTGGAGAAAAATATTAAAAATTGCTACTTATTATTTATTCTTAATTAGAACCTTAGGAACTCCCTACATACTTGATACAAAATAAGTCTAATGAAAAGAGCGGGTCATTACAGAAGTTAAGTCTGCTACTAAGTGATATGTTACTCATATAAGCATTACTACTTCTGGAAAAGATCTTAGTAGGTGAAGCAAGATCTTATTGCAGACACCAAAAATGGTAAAAGGGACAACGACTCCAACGAGAAGAATTTCAAATGCTACGGACAAAGCTCTCTCTCACAATGGATATATTCTTGAGAGTGTCATATAAATACCCCGCTGCTTCAAACGCTTCTAACACCGGTTACCAAACATTCAAACGCTCAAACTCTCTATCGCCCTCAAGCTTTCTTCTTCACACAAGCTTTCAGGTTTAGAACACTCAAGCTCACTGTTATTTCATAGTGTGTTCTTTAGTAGCGATATTCACTGTAACCGAAAAATAGATCAAGCTTAGACTTGTTCTGTATCTGGAAGTGATCAGAATCATTTGTTCATCAAACCTTTTAAGGTTGATCACTGTAAGGCAACTCTCCACTTAGTTGGAAACCCTCGACTCACATCGAGACTCGTGGACGTATGAGTTTTTATCTCCAAACCACGCAAACCAATTCTTGTGTCTTCTCTATTTACTTTCAGTATTTATTTTCTAACGCTTATTGCATTTATTGAATACTTATTAAGTGAAATCTTGAACATTAACACTAAGTTTTTCTAATAAACGAGTAAGCTTTCAAACCACTACTTCCGCACTGCTATACTTAAGATATTAGTCCATCAGTCAAATACTAAGTTTAGACTGAAGAATTGTTATCTGTAGTAACAACTCGTTACTGAAGCTACCTCCCTTTAGATTTGAGAAGCTCACTGAAAACGCTTTAATTCCTCCCTCCCCCCCCCTTCCCGGCCCATACACTCAGTACACTCGTTTCGGGACCAATATGTAATTTTAAAATTTTAATGAATTATTATTTTTAATTAATGTCAATTTTAAGTTTAGTTAAAATTTTATTGTAATATTAAAATAAAAATGAATAATTAGAAATTAAATATAACATTACAAAAAAAAAAATTAATTTAGCAACAGAATTTTCCATTACTAAAAATGTTAGTAACATATTTGTAACGGATTTATTTGTAGTAATATCGATGGTTGCTAAAAATTTTTATTAACGGGATATGTTTTATACGTTTTCAGTTTCATTTCTATTGTGCTTTTGGTCTTATAATGTTTATTTTTGTCGTTCAAGTTGATATTTTGGTTTTCTATATGCTACATTATAGGTGAGAATCGACAAAAATGATTAACGAGACTTGACAAGAGAAACGAGACGAAAAAAAGGGCTGAAATTGCACACTTGGCCGAGAATGGACCTAGCGCTCGCTAGGTCAAGAAGTTGAAGCAGGGCAGAACAAGGAGCTAGCGACTGCTACTCCCTAGCGGCCGTTGGCCCCTTGCACGGTGAACCAGGACAAAGCACTGGGGTAGCGCTCGCTACCCCTCTTCAACGTTTGGCAAGACAGCGCTCGCTAGCTTGACAGATTTTCTTCCCTATTTAAACCTCCACACGCGATTTCAGACGGACACTCTTCTTCGCGATTCTTTGCTTTAATTTTTCTAGGGTTTAGACCACAAGAGAAAATATTACTAGTCTAGATTTTCCATTTCGTTGTTCGTTTTTCCAATTTCGTTGAGGATTCGTTCGTGATTCAAACCCGGTATTCTTTAATGCATTATTTTCCTTTTCAATCCGTGAGTTCTTTTACTGCTTCCTTTTTTGATTTATGATCTCTTTTCTTCTTTTTATTTTCTTGATTAATTCACAATTCGTTAATCCAAACCTTTCAATCATGTTAATTAATTAATTCAAGGCATGTTTAAATTCAGTTTCTTTAATTCTTCCTTCTTAGATTTATGATTTAATTGCTTTATTAATTTTGGCATAGGTAATTCGTATTTTAAATTATTTAATTTTATTCTCCTAGATAGATTAATTAGATTAGTTAAAAATCAAAACCCGTTCTTTTAATTGCTTTCTGTTCTGCAACGTAGATTAAGCCATGCTTAGCCTTCCTTGAGAATACGACTTAGGGTCAACTTATTAATCTATAACGAACTCGTTCTCTTGCGAGTAGCTTAATAAAATAAGTTGGAAACATGATATATTTCGTTACTATATAAAAACATAATTGTAACGAATTTTCGTTTCTAAAATGATTTCTTTAATTTTAGTAACGAAAAATTTCGTAACTAAATGTTAATAACGGATAATTCTATCACTAATTTCTTTACTAAAATTGAACAACAATTTTATTACAATTATGTTGTTAATCTGTTGAAATTCAGAAACAAAAATTTTTTCCGTCATTATTCTGTTACTAGAAAATACGTTTTTTTTTTTTTATAGTGTAAGAGATCTAAAATTGGAAGACTTCCACTATATAACATTTTACAAAACTCTTAAAATATATAAACCTCACACAAAAAGTTTTCAAAAATTATAAAAATAACATTGGAAGCCCCAAAAAGTGAGAGCCCTCATTGTGGATACTCAAAACACAAAATAAAAAAAATACTCCTTTCGTTCATCAAGTTTCTTCCCACTTTGTCATTTTAGTCCGTCCACCAAATTTTTTTATATTTTTGGTAACCCCTTCCTTCTCCACTCACTATACTTTAATGTGGGTCACATTATCCACTCACAATACATTAAATATCATATAATTTTTTGTGGGTCTCATTCTCCACTTACGACACTTTATTCTTTACCAATTAAAGTCAATCCATTTTATTAAAATTCGTCCGGTTGAAATGAGAAGAATATTAGTGGAAGGTTCGTTCCTAATTTTTACGGAGAGGAAATAATGTCTTTCTATCACCAAACACACATATGCACTCTCTCACAGAGAGAGGGCCACGTGTATATATTAAAACAAAATGTGATAATATTAGACCCGTGAAGACTGCTGCTTCTAGCCAATCACATATTAACACCACAACAAAGCTCTATACTCTCTCATTTCTAGCTAATCTGTCCTTCACTAATTCACGTGCATGCATCCTATTCCTAATTAATTTGTGCCCATCTCTTTATCTATTAAAATTATATATATTACTCTATTATCTTCATTACCTAATTCACAAACTTCCCAACAAAAGAAGATGAAGAGAAAACAATTAAAAGAAGGAATTGAAGCCCTCAAACGCCAACCAAAAGACCCCTCTAAGACTGTGTGGCTTAATAGTTTAATTTAATTAGTATTGCTTCTTCTTCATACGTTAATTAAATGTTGATGCAAGGAATGAAATGGACATTTATTATTAGGCAACATAATAATACAAGTAAGGAAGACACACCACACAATAATTGAAGCAGCAAATTGGGAGGTTTGTCTACAACTTGACAGCAACGATTCCTTGTTTCAAGCTATCACGCTTCTGCACTAACATATATCATCCTTATCCCACCAAGTCATTTTATCATTTTTGGATTAACGTATCAATCACACTTCGGCCTATCATTATTAAACCTTTGTTATAACTTTTAATCATGCGTTAACACTTCATTCCTAATATTAGGTTGTTCTCTATTATCCACAATAATGCAACTAGTTTTGTCATTTTTTGCTGGCTAAGGAAAATGTTTAATACTTCAATTCAGACTTCCTATTTTTGGTGAACTATTAATTACTCAATTTTTTCACTTAAAAATACAACTAAGTGTCACATATCTTGCATTCACAACAACCTAGCTACACATTATGTATATAATATATATAATAGTGGAAATATCATTTTGATCCCCCCCAACACACACACACACACACACACTTTCTTAAAATTATATCCAGAAAAATTATAAATATTATTGGGATGAAGAAAGTTACTTAATTATAATAATTAAAGAATCGCATTTGATTAATTAAGAAAAATTAAGGTTGGAACAAAAGTTTTTAATAAGGGTTAGTTAGGGTACATCCATCTGCATGAAGTTTTTGGCTTGACTTATTAATTTATTGAAATGTACGTGTTTAGTGAAACTTCAGATTAACTAATTGAACTTACATTAAGTATATTAAACTTAACAGTACTTACAAGATAAGATACCCTTTCTTTAGCACCTATTTGCTCTGCTCATACATCAACGCCATTTTCTTCTACCATTTCTTTAGCACTCATTTCCTCTGCTCATACTTTAACACCATTTTCTTCTACTATTTCTCTAACACCTATTTCCTATACCCTTTCTTGAACAATCATATCTTCTACCCTCTATCATTCATTTCCTCTAACCTTTTCTCATCCATCGCAGAACCTTCAACAATATCAGTTAATGTCATTTTACTAGGAGTAAATGGAGGCATAAACTCACCTCGTCATCACAAGAAATTATAAACATATATTCTAATACTTTCTTGCTATAATCCTTATCCATAAACAAATATAATCTTTCCTCAAATGAGTATTGACTGATATATATATATATAGGGGTAGGTTCCGGTGAGAACCAAATCTCATATAAGAATTAAAACTTATGCATATTATCTATTATTTTGATGCATTATATGTATTATCTTAATGTATAACATGATAATGCATTTTTATTCATTAACCAATACATCATAATTTCAATGCATTATATGCATAAATTTGATGCACAATAAATATGGACCATACATTATACAAAGATCAGTGGCCCAAATTAATTCTTAGTTATTATTAAGGATCAGTTCTCATTTGATCTCTTCCCTATATATATATATATTTAGGATTGACAAACCCTAACTCTAAAAGTTTTTGATTTGATTCAATCTTCTTTAGTCCATCTTTTTTGAATTTCAAGATGGATGGATAAGGATTCTGGAAAAGTTCGGAAGAAGGACGAGAAATGCCCGCTCTAAAAATGAATTCCTACTTTGCCATATTTTCTCTTTTATTCATAAATTTATCTTATAAAAATATGGGATAAGAGTATAATTAGCTTTTAAATCCTTTTTTTTATTCATCTTTTTTATCTAAATTATAATTACATCATTTTTTTTCTCCTTCATCCACTCTTTGGATTGATAATATTATCCTCCTTTGGATTGATAATATTATTCCTCATTGGAGTGGGATGGAAGAAAAAAATAATGATAAATTTATAATTTAAATATGATGAATAGATAAAAAAAAGAATTTAAAAGTTAATTATACTATTATTCCATATTTTCAAGGGATAAAATTATCAGACAACAAAACCCTATTGTATAAATAAAAGTTAACCAAATGTAGCACTAGAATAACTTCGAAAAAATTATGTAATGATGGATGCCAAAACTGATCATCTTTCTAGATACACTTCGATGCTACTAATTAAATCTCTATATATTGGGTAGTATAATACTACATATTATGAAACCTACTTTTCGATCGAAAATAATGCCAGCTGTTCGATATTATACGATGCAAAGGTTGTTTGGTAATGAATAAAAAAAATGAAAGGAAATAAGGTGTGCGTGATTTAGTTTACAAGCATCATCTTTTTTGAAACAAAAAAAAAATCACACAGCATAACTCAATTTAACTTGTTGATACTTACTAGACCGCCAAAGCACTCGGGCCGGACTCAGCCCGCCCCATTCTGATCGGGCCAAATTATGTCCAATAGATCTACCGCTCTAGATTGGAAATTTCAAACAAATATTCGAAAAATACTAGTACTTAGTTAAAAGTATTGTTTTTGGAATTTATATATTTTATGATAATTTTGTTGAGTATTTTATCCAACAAATTATTTATCAATGTCCGAAGAATATAAGTTTTTTACTTACAATCGTCATGAATTAAATTATACTCCCTCCGTCTACGAATTTCCTTGCTAATTTGTTATTTTAGTCTGTCCACGAAAAAGCTTCCTAATTCAACTTTTCATTTATGGAAAGTGGACCCACTACACTCTCTACACACAACTCAATTTAATATAATACATTAAGTGGGACCCAACATCCACTAACTACACACAACACAATTTAAAACACTATATTAAGTGGGACCCAAACTCCACTCACTACATATTATCATACAAAGTCAAAGCACTACATAAAAACCCGCACCGGGTCAAACTAGGAAGGAAATTCGTGGACGGAGGGAGTAATCAAATTTCTTTAGGTTGGTTACCAGTATCAATAATTAAAAATTACATAATTCGAATAATTTCTTCGAATTTATTTTAATTCAACAATGTATAAAATTCTCGATTCGCAAAACATTTACAAATAAATAAAATTTTTGCCTTTTTTGAAGTTAAAGGAATGAAATTTTTGTTTGATCAATAAAAAAAAAGAATTGATTGGTAAGAATCGTGGCATGATTTTCATTTGCTTAATATATATATATTTGGAAAGGTTTAAATGAAAATTTATTGCAGTGAGTAAACTAAGAATCAATCTTCATCATCTATTTTTTGGATTAACATCAATCTTTTTTCATTAAAGTAAAAAGGTAATATAATAATATTACTCTTGTACTGGTAACGTACGTATATCTATAGCCTGCTTTCCTTAATTAATGAGTTCCTATATTATTTTATATGATCATTAATGAAAGTTGACTGAAATTGAATTTTTAACATCGGTTATCTTATACCCCTCCTATTTTTTTTAAATGATGTTTTGAAGTTATACACAATTATTAAGAAAACACTACAAAAAAACACATTTTCTAGCAAAGGAATAGTGACAGAAAATTTTTCCGTTTCTAAACTTTAACGGATTAACAACGGAATTGTTACGGAATTTGTTGTTCAATTTTAGTAACAGAATTAGTGACGGAATTATCTATTATTAAAATTTGGTAACGAAATTTTCTGTTACAATTCCGTTACTAAAATTGAAAAATTCATTTTAGAAACAGAAATTCCATTACAATTCCGTTGTTATATAGTAACGGAATATATTCCGTTGTTAAATTTTTTTAGCAACCATCAATATTACTACGGATAAATCCGTTACAATTCCGTTACTAACATATTTAGTAACGGAATTTCTTATTTTAGTGACGGAAAAATTCCGTTGCTAAATAAACTTTTTTTTGTAGTGAAATCTTTTTATATCTATTTTAAACTTATTTAATGCTAATTTATTCTCAATAACTTTAGTGTAAAAATAATAAAAAAGAGACTTGTATAAGATAACTTAAGTATAAAAACAATTAAAAATACATTAAATATTAAGAATATGATGAAATCTAGAAGAACTTTCATAATTTAAATAGGGGCATGCCCATATATAGCCATTTTTCAAACATAAAAGTAAATAATAGTCACCTGAAAAAAAAAGTAAAAATGAGCCACACTTACAATATTACCCTCCATTTACTTAAGTTTAATCAAGCGATTACACGAAAATTAGTATGTAATTACACGAGCAAAACTTATCGTGCTCGTGTAATTTATTTGTCGTGTGATTACACGAACAAAAATGGGCATGTAATTACACGAACAAAACTTATCGTGCTCGTGTAATTTCTTTGTCGTGTGATTACAGGAACATAAAATCGTGGTCGTGTAATTGTCATATTATGCTAGAATTGTGATTGGGTGATTACACGAACACAACAAAACATGTGATGGTCGTGTAATTTGTTTAGTATATTGTTCGTGTAATTACACGAACATAACCAAAAAACTTCGTGCTCGTGTAATTACGAACATGTATAGTGACAACAATGGTGATGGCTGCGGCGACGGCGGCGACGGCGACGACGACGACAACGATGGCATCGGCGGTGGCGGTGGCGGTGACGGCGGTGGCGGTGACGACAACAACAATTATGAATTATGGTGGCATCAAAGAGAGTTTAAAGTATAAGTAATCTAATTTTTCATACTTAATTAAAAGGAAGGGTATTAAAGTATTTTTGCACACTAAAGTGGCTATATTTTACTTTTTTTTTTATTGGTGGCTATAATTTACTTTTTTGTTTGGGAAATGGCTATTTAGGTATATTAACCCATTTAAATAAGAGTATGATGGACAAAAATATTCAAAACATCATTTATTTTTCAAAAAATTTAAAAAGCCAAAACATCATTTATAAAAAATAGGAGGGAGTACAACTATCGTAAATTTCTTTTGAAAATTACATATCAAAATCTAATAATAAAACTAATCTATTTCTTTGAATGCTACTTTTTGTGTTAAAAATAATAATTGAGAAAATAAAAATGTTTTTGTAAACATAATGCTTGCAAATTTACAATGTACTGCTTCAATAATATTAAAATATAGATAAAGCATTAATGCAAAGTTATTGCTTATTTTTAAACACATATTGTTTATTTTGTATATTGATCGCTTAAAAATATTCAGTGTGTTGCATAATTTGTATATTTATGTTTCTTATAAAATAAATGTATAATGTATCCAATAAAAAGAATGCATAATGTATTTCTTATTTTGTATGTTTCTATTGCTTACTACGTATGCATAAATATTTTGTTTAGTTTTTAGTAATAAAAAAAATACATAATTAATAGTTATTTTCTTATTTAATAATTATTGTGTTTTTTATTTTGTATATTTTCGTTATTTAAAAATATATAATGTATTTCTTATTTTGTAAATTTTCGTTGCTTATAAATATTTAATGTATTGCTTATTTTGTATAATTGATTTTTTTTTATTATTTTGAATATTTTCGTTGCTTATATATATATATATTTAATGTATTGCTTATTTTGCATAATTAATTTATATTTTTTAATTTGTATATTTTCATTGCTTACAAATATTTTATGTATTGCTTATTTTGCATAATTAATTTGTGTTTCTTATATTGTATATTTTTGTTGCTTACAAATATTTAATGTATTGCTTATTTTGTATAATCACATTGCTTGCTACATAAATATGATATATATAAATAATGCATAAATCAATATTAATTATTGCTTGCTTGATATATATATATATATATATATGTGTATATATATAAAAGTAAATAATGCATGCACAAATATTTGATAGTTCTCTATTTCGCATATTCCTACGAAATATATTTATGTTTCTTTCTAGGGTGTCAAATCGTGCGGGTTGGGTCGTTATAGGGTCGACTTTATAACAATCCAATCTGTTAAGGTCAAACTCGAACCCGACCTGTTAAGGTTCTGCTGAATTCGAACCTGAACCCGACTTATTAAGCTCCAACCCGAACGACCAAACACGACACGATAATGACACAACACGTTATCGACACGATAATAAATTAAATTTATATGATAAAAAATAATAAATTATAATAAAAAATAATAAATGCATTTTTTTTTAAATTTATAGAATATATTCATTTTTATATTTAAAAAAAATACAAAATATTTTGGTAAAAAATGTATCACAAATTACATTTATTTCAAAATATAAATAATTAATATATTTTAAATTTTCTTATCAGGTAACTTGAACCCGACCTGATAATTTCGTGTTCTTATCGGGTCAACCTGATAACGACCCGACCCTATAAGGCTTGACACTAACGCATAAATTTTGTGCACGTTCGTGTCGAATTATCGTGTCGTGTTAAAAATTGACAGCTCTATTTCTTTCTATTGTTCCTATGAAATATATTAGTGTTTCCTTTTATTGTTCCTCATTACAAACAAAAAATATTGAATTGAAGATATTAAGTAATATATGATCAGGAACAAATTTTATGTTTCCCATATAATTATCCGATAACATGAAAATGAAAAACATGTTTTCTTTTTGTTTAGATTTATACCCTTAATTCGATGCATCATATTATTTTTTAATTACTTTTGAATCTATAATGGTTAATCTTACCCTTAGATTTTGTATAAATCAATGATTCATAAGAGTTACTAGTTTATTCATGAAGATAAATTTATATATGAACCATAACGTCATATATATATATATATATATGCCATTATTAATAAATTAAGTGGCCACAATTTAGTGAAATAGTTTACCTTCTCAATGAAAAAGAAAGTATATGGTTATATGGGTAACAAAGACAATTAGACATTATTTGAATTCTCAAGTCGAGCAGTTAGATTCGTCATTCTGAATTTTTTATACTACTATTTAATTACATCTATACATACTTTCTTTTATATTATATTCATAGTTGAATTGATGCGATTCCGCGTGTTCTAATCTGGCTTTCCGTTGTCATGTTCCGATTAATATGTGTTATTTATTATTTGTGCATTCTACATATATTTTATAGGCTTAAGTTTTGAAGAAAAAGACGCAGAGCCAAAATATGAAGAAAAGACGCAGAGCTAAAATATGGGGATAAACTTTTTATTTTACTCTATACAGAAGAAATGAAAAACCTTAATATACTATGGCTGATGCGTAAATTAAGGATTCAATTCTAATCCATAATACCTACCAACTATACAAAGATATGCATCAAAAATATAAGGAAGGAGGAATATTCTATATTCCATTACTCCCCCTCAAGTTCGAAGATGAAGATCATGAATCCCCAACTTGACAATAAGACGTCTGAACTGCTCAGACCCGAGAGCCTTCGTAAACACATCAGCGACCTGTTCGGATGTAGCAATCTTTCATGGCTCGATCTCACCGGACTCAACACGCTCACGAACAAAATAACAATCCATCTCAACATGTTTCGTCCTCTCGTGAAAAACTGGATTGTTGGCAATGTGTCTTGCGGCTTGATTATCACAATCAAGTGGCGTTGACTGCGTTTGGTGCGCCTCCAAATTGATCATCAACCAACGCAGCCACAAAACCTCACTAACCGTAGTTGCCATAGCGTGGTATTCCGCTTCAGCGGAAGATCGAGAGACAACCGACTGCTTCTTGGGTCTCCAAGAGATTGGCGCACCCCAAGAGATATGAAATAGCCGGTACGAGAACGTCGCATCATCGGACATCCTCCCTAATCCGAGTCGCAATATGCCTCAAGTGACATGTCTTTGCTTGATGGTAAGAAAAAGCCTTGCCCAGGTGTTCCTTTGAGATAACGCATGACACGTAATGCCGCATTCATGTGAGATTCCCGTGGTGCGGATAAAAATTGACTCAAGACATTAGTAGCGTACTGAATATAGGTTTAGTCACTGTGAGATAAAGTAGTCTGCCGATTAAACGGCGATACTGCGACACATCCACAGTCGGACCATTTTCGTCAAGATCATGGCGGGCATTCTGCTTCATAGGAAATAAACTGGGACGACACCCTTCCATGCCCGAATATTTCAATATATCAAGTGTATATTTGCGTTGACTCAATACCATGCCTTTAGCCGATCGAGCAACTTCTATTCCCAAAAAATATTTCAGAGAGCCCAAGTCTTTTATGCTGAATTTGCTGTCAAGATAGTGTTTGATCTCTTGAATTTTCATTCCATCATTCCCTGCAAGTATTACATCATCCACGTAGATCAACGTAGCCACATAAATTTGCTCTCGTTTGAAAATGAAGAGTGAATGATCAACACGAGATTGTCTAAATCCGATGCTTATGATGGCCCTCGTAAACTTATGATGCCAATTCCTTGACACTTGTCGCAAGCCATAAATAGACTTTTGCAACTTACAAACTCGTGCATCTCCACCTTTAGCAAAACCTTGTGGAATCTACATGTAGATGTTTTCAATCAAATCACCATGTAAGAAGGCATTATTCACGTCCAACTGGTGTATCATCCAGTTTCGCTTAACAGCTACTGCCAACAAACTTCGAACAGTAACAAGCTTTACGACTGGGACAAAGGTCTCATGGAAGTTAATGCCCTCAATTTGCGTAAAGCCCTTAGCAACGAGGCGTGCTTTGTAGCGCTCGACTTCTCCTGTGGGTTTATACTTCACTTTGTATACCCATTTTTGAATCGATTGCACGTTTTCCAGGCGGCAAATGTACTAAAGACCAAGTTCCATTGGCCTCTAATGCTTCGATCTCCCTTTTCGTAGAATCTCGCCATTGAGGCATCTTAATTGCTTGAGAGAAAAACTTTGGCTCATCATGATTACTGATGGCCGTTAGAAAGCACCTGTGGGCAGGAGAGAGTTTATCATAAGAGACATAATGAGCAAGAGGGTGTACCGTCGAGGATCCCGAGTTGGACGTGGGCTGCGTGTGGTCTATAGATCATGGCAAGTGAACCCCGTACTCTTGTAAATGAGAAGGTTGCCGTCTCACTCTATAACTTCTCCGTGTATCTAGCTCTTCAACTATGCCAACATTATCAGCCTCATCAATATGAGCACTCTCATTTGCCGTCATTGACTGATCAAGGATCTGGTCGTCTTCATCACACTCAAAAGGAATGTCTAACTCCTTGTTCCTTCTATCTCGAATCTTATCAAGATGAGATGCATAAGGGAAAACATTCTCAAAAAATTTAGCGTCCCGTGAAACATGTATCTTCTTGCTCTTAATGTCGTACACTTTGTAGCCCTTCTGCCCTTGTGGGTATCCTACAAAAATACCAGACCTCCCCCTTTTGTCAAACTTGTCTTCACCTTTTCTTGTGTCTTTTGCATAAACAAGACAACCAAAAACCCTCAAATTCTCATAATTCGGTTTCTTATTAAGCAACCTCTCATAAGGGGTACAATTTTAAAGGATTTTAGAAGGGAGTCTGTTTATAATGTAGACTGCAGTCAAAACACACTCTCCCCAAAACGTGATAGGTAACTCTGCCTGAAAACGCAAAGCCCTAGCAACGTCTAAAATATATCTGTGTCTACGTTCCACTACCCCATTTTGTTGTGATGTATGAACACAAGAGATTTCAAGAATAATTCCATATTCCATATAATAGTTCATCATCTCATGCGACTGAAACTACCCCCCCCCCCCCCCCATTATCAGTCCTAATCCTTTTTACCACTCTGTTAAATTGGGTCCTCACCATATTACAAAACAATTGTAGATATTTTCATACTTCAGCTTTAAACTTCATCAAGTAGACCCAAACTCCCCTACTATAATTATCCACAATAGTGAGAAAATAATAGGCTCCAATAAATGAAGCAGTTCTATATCCACCCCATATGTTACAATGAATCAAATCAAAACAAGCAGTAGATTGAATAGAACTTGAAGGAAAATGAAGTCTTGTCTATTTCGCTCTAATACATGATTCACAAAAAATATAAATAACCTTATTGGAAGAACTAGTATTCTGGAGTTTAACTCTAGAGGCGTGTCCCAATCTTCTATGCTTCCGAATCAATAGAAACTAAAAAACCTTTCGATCATCAGCAACGGGCTCCAAAAAGTATAGACCATCATGTTGCCTACCCACTCCAAAAAAAACTTTCGAAGTTAAGTCCTGTATGGCACAAAAATTGGGAAAGAAAGTTAGAGCGCAATTGAGATCTTTAGTAAGTCGGCTGACAGAGAGAAGGTTGCATTGAAAATCCGGCACATGTAAAACACGCTCAACATTTAACCCGTTAGGCAAATCAACACTACCAACGCTTCGAACATGCACTCTATCTCCATTGGGAATTTTAACTGGTACCTTAGCATTTTCATTGGTAAAAACTTTAATATTATCTTCCTCATGCGTAATATGCTCTGAAGCTCCAGAATCTATAGCCCATGGAGTATTGAAAGTGATCTTACCAGCCATGTTGATCGAAGGAGTTCCCGAAGTTCCGCCCACACCAGCGCTGTAGTTGAGAAGATCTCTCAGTTGTGCCATCTGCTCAGGTGTAAAGCTTGATAGAAGACTGTTTTCACTCGTGGGTTTTGCGTCCACGTGTGCTGCCCTATGTGTAAGTTGCTTCTCCTTCTCCTTCGATTTTCCTGTCTAGTTACCTCCTTACTTCGACTACGGATACCCAATGATCTCATAGCAATTTTCGATCGTATGCCAAAGTTTCCCACAATGCCCATATTGAGGAGGGTTTTTATTGTTTCCTCGACTCACGTCTTGGCGCTCCTGACTTCCTTGGCGCTGCACTTGAAAGGCAGCACAATCAAACGTTGTTGCTCATCTTCTGCTACCAAGTGATACGTTGTTCCAAGGCCTGGCAACGACTTTGTGCTCAGGATTTGGGTCTTGACAGTGTTGAAAACATCATCTAGGCCCATGAGAAACTCATAGATCCGCTCTTTCTCCACCTTCTCGATGACGAGTTTGGATACATCACACGTGCAATTGCCACAAGTGCACTTCGGGATCTCTATGGCTGAATCGATATCGTCCCATATTCCCTTTAACTTGGTGTAATATGCAGAGACAGACATCTTGTCTTGGCACGTGAGGGTGAGGTTCCTCTTTAGATCGTACGCCCTTGGGGCACTTTCTTTTGAAAACCTCTCTTTGAGATCCTTCCATATCTCGCGCGCTGTGTTCGTGTGCTTCACGCTGTTCCGGATCTTCTTGTCCATGGCCACTACTAGCCACGCCTTTGATGGAACCTGTAAGAGGGGCTCACTTAACCGCATGATCCATAGATTAATTAATCACACAAATAATTAATTCTTAAACCACATAGGAGAATATAATGCGGAAATATATAAATTATACCTCCTCCTATGCAAGTCCTCCGCTTGTGGAGAAGCGATTTGAATCGCTAGCAAACGATCAGCAATCCACGCCGTTTGGATCTACAATATTCAATCTCCACCAAGAATCCCACCTTAGGAACTTTTATCTTATGGACCGTCTACCTTCTAAAATATCGTGTGGGCAAATCTATCTAGAAGTCAAGAAATAAGAAAACTAAAAGTTCGCAGTAAAAATACTACATTTTTCGAAAATAATGAGAAGTAGAATTCTCATATGAAACGGCGTTTCTCTATACAGGAGAGAGAAACTTACTCTTCTTATTTACTATTTTATAGACATTGTGGCCTAGGATAGGGTTTCCAAGGAGAATGAATTAGATCCCAAATAATAGCAACTATATCCCCTCTTTATCTCTTGCAGTTACAACAATAATTTGAATTATATCTAAAATTAATATGGGCTTGAACAAATCCATAATTAGAGTAAATTAATTTTCAAGTATCCTTTTGGGCCCAATTGAATTTAATTAATTGGCTGGCCCAACCTTTAGACTTTAATTAATTAATTTAAATTAAATTATCCCCCAATTAATTACTCCATGTAAATGCAATAAAGAGTAGTTCTATTATAAATATTTATCGACTACTATAGGACAAATATTGAACTCGTCTTGATTCATTCGAATTACGGACGTAACCCTTTTGTCATTAATTATTTACTCGCGTTTAAGATTTTCTAAATCCATTAATTAATTGAGTTTGCTGACAACTCACAATTAATAAATATATTTATTCGTGAGTGATCCGGTTCAGACCTTTAATATTACATATGGAATAAATTCCCAACCGGTTGGGTTTCTTATGTAATAAACCTTTCTGAACGCCTCACGCGGATTTAATCAACTCGTGTCACCGAGACACGATTTTGTACGCCGAACAATCGAGTACTTCTGGCTAAGCCGACGACTACTACCCAAAACATCACTATTTAGAGTTACGGAAAACTCGCAAGCGTTGATGAATCAAAGCAGCGTATAATCAATCGCCTATACTAATATCATCGTCACAGATTAAGAAATGAATTAATTTCTGAGACCTCGTTCTAAGTATCAACACCTTAGAACTTATCTCACTGTGAAACCTCTCAATATGTATACGCAAAGCATGTATATCCACTTATACATACCGACATCGAGCTAAGGTCAGCCGCATCGAAGTGATATCGCAGCCATTACCGACTAGACTGTCCAAGTCTGTCTAGACTGTGACTTTATATTATAATGGAGCCGAATGTATTACCTTCTGCGATCCTCGATCCACCACACAGTCTACAATTGTAATAAATGGACTTGTTTGCTATTCAATTTATATATAATATATATGACAAACCAATGATAGAAACATTTATTCTCATTAAAGTGCAATTGAAAATAAGTTTGATACATCGTCCAAGCATAAAGCATGCTTTGAGGTATACAAACTCTAACAGCCTTGACCATTGCGTTGCAACCTCTCCACAACGACAACTCAGATGAACCCTCCTTCGGTTCGGGTAAGGATCCATCAACGAATCCAAATTTGTTTTTCGGAAAGAGACAATTGCTCATCTCTTCAGACCAATCTCCGTAGTTTTCATCACTAAGGAGATCAGTAACAAAAACATGGCTCGGATTATCGGACGAGCCGATATAATATGGAGACATCACATCGATGGCAACTCCAGTTTTACTACTGTCACCATCTTTCGCCATTGATGTGTGAGTAAGAACAAAGTAACGGGAAAAAAAATATGCAGAAGCTTTAGTAAACCAAGATTTTATTCTGCTCTGGTGCCATGAAGAAAAAGACGCAGAGCCAAAATATGAAGAAAAGACGCAGAGCAAAAATATGGGGATAAACTTTTTATTTTACTCTACACAGAAGGAATGGGAAAACTTAATATAAACAATGCCTAATGCGTAAATTAAGGATTCAATTCTAATCCATAATACATACCAACTATACAAAGATATGCATCAAAAATATAAGGAAGGAGGAATAATCCATATTCTATTAAGTTTGGTATGGTAGATGAATGGAGATAAAAGATATATAATGGGCCTTCATATGTTGTTTGGTAGGAATTTATAGTTATCAGTCCGGCCCTAAATAAATTGTAAGGTTCGTTGCTATTTTACTATTCTATCCTTATTAATAAACCCATTAAGTTGGTATGATAATTTATAAGGGTTAAACAGTAAACCAGATAAAAACAATTTAAGTCCACCATATACAACTCATCAGTGACCCACATCGAGATTCAAACTCCCACATATGAAGAAACTCACTCTTTATGCGGGAAAAACTCTAATAGCTCGAAATCTAACCCATAAAATCAGTCGATTAATGAGAGAATTGAATTTTTGTTTCGAGGTATGTACTGTACTTAAATTTAGTTTAATATCAGATTGTTATTTTGTATGGAAAGGATATGAAATTAAGGTTTCTATCTCTTTCAGATTTTTGGGGAAATGATATAAAATTTGATTGTCGTAGGTAAAAGTAAATTTTACATAGATTTCAAGTTATATGCAGTGACGTCGATTATTGAATAATATTTCTGAAACTTCAAACTTGTTCTTTACAGGAACTAAGTTTCTCTCTTATGCTCATTTTTTGGGGAAATGGATATAGGTCTTTTTTGTTTGAAAGATTTTTTTCATAAGAGGTAAATAAATTTCTAATTATTTGGAGCACCCGTTGAAGTGTTAAAAAATATTGTCTGCAACTTTGTTAATGAAGAAGAGTGGTTTATGTGACTGAAGAAGAGTGATTTTATATTTGAATTTAGAGTGATTATATAATTGTTGAGGGTTTGTATCAACTCTTCTTCAGTCACAGAATCATCCTCAAGGAAGAGTGGTTATATTTATATTTGGAAAATTCATTATTTATAGAGTGGTTTTTAGTTATAGATGTTATCATGTTTTTATAGAAATGTCATTAGTTAAAAATATATATATTTGTTATGAGTCTTCTTAATCTTCTCTTCATCCGGAAACTATAAAATCAAGAAAACGAGTTCTTTAATCATCAAGTCTTCTTTAGTAGTTTATTATAATCTTTGATTTGCTTAATATATGTTATTGTTTGTTTAATAACTTCTAAGAATGAATCGATGATTATTTATGTTGTTGTTAGCTTCATTTGTCAAATGAAGTTTCTATGAATTTTAATAATTTAGAATGAATTGATGGTTAGTTATGTTGTTGTAAACCCTTTGTATATATATATATATGTTACTATAAACCCTTTACAATCTTTTATTTGGAAATGTTTGACTTATATCTACTATAAACCTTTCTCTTCATCAAGAAACCCTTTACAATCTTCTGCTGTAAACCTTTCTTCACAAACCCTTCACTTATATGTGTTGTAAACCCTTTACTTATTTGGAAACCCTTTACATAACTCTTTTAATATGTTGTTGTAAATCCTTTACATAATTCTTATAAATTCTAATTTGAATATCCATGAAAATGATATGAGAACTCCAAATAATAGTTTATGCACTAGTGCATAGCACACATAAAAGCTTCTTATAACTTATGCACTACTGCATAGCACAACAAAATAATAGTTTATGCACTACTGCATAACACAAATCAAAGCTTTCTATAGTTGATCAAAAAATTTTCTATGCTTGTGTGCTGTTTAGAACTACTATTTTTCTATAGCTGCATGAGGTTCAGGGGTTTCATTACTATTTTGCACTTGTTGCCGTTATGTTTCGTTTGTTATATGCATAGTTTGAGAAAAATGACAAACAAATTGTCATTGTTTAAGAAAGTTTACATGTATGTTGAGGATATATTTCATGAAACAATGACAAAGATACTAATTTTAGTCACTATATTAATTATAAATGAAAAATGTACTAAGAAGCGTAAATTGATAAATAGAACTTACAATATGATTAGTAAAAGTCCACATTGGATAAGCCATTTGAATAGGATAGTTAAGCTAACTGATGTTGATTGCATTGTTAATCTTCGAATGGATCGTAACACCTTTGGTAGACTTTGCAAATTGTTGAGAGAATTAGGTAGTGTGAGTGATAGCAAATATGTTAGTGTGGAGGAGCAAGTTATGATGTTTCTTTCTATTCTAGCACATCACAAAAAGAATAAACTTGTTGGGTTTGATTTTAGCCGATCTGGACAAATAGTGTCAAACTACATCCATATTGTTCTATTGATAATTTTAAAAACTTCACACACATGTACTTGTCAAAACTGAACTTGATACTGCAGATAACATAGATAGCCGTTAGAAGTGGTTTAATGTATCATTTAAAATAATGTATACAAATATGGTAATTAACTATTGTTAACCAATACACTTCTAATTCTTTTGAAGTTAATGTTCTTTTTAAAGGGATGCTTAAGAGCACTAGATGACACATACATAAGTGTTATTGTGTCATGATAGATAAACCAAAATATAGATCCAGGAAATGAGAGATATGTACCAACACGTTAGTAGTATGTGATCGGAATCTTAGTTTTGTCTACGTATTACCTGGGTGGGAGGGATTTGGTTCCGATTTTCTGAATTTACGAGATGTCACTAGAAACCACGGTTTAAAGGTCTCACGATGTATATTATTTAATATTTATTTGAATTACTCAATTTCTGAAATTAATATTTCATAATTGTAGGTACTTAATAATGTTTACTTCTGTAATTTTTAGGAACTTATTATTTGGTAAATAACGGATATGCAAATTCCGAGGGTTTTGTAGCTCCTTATCGAGGAGTTAGATATCATCTTAAAGAATGGGGATCAGATCGTGACAGACCTCAAAATGCGCATGAGCTTTTCAACATGAGAAATGTCATTTAACGGCCTTTTGGCATACTTAAAAAATGTTGGACTATATTAAGAAGTCCTTCGTTTTACCCTATTAAAGTTCATGACCGTCTCATTTTGGCATGCTACATAATTTCATACGTTCTTAAATGATTTATGATCCAATTGAGAAATAATATGACGATGGTTATGTCAATGAGGATGGAGATGATGATGGTGTTTATGAAGCTACAGATTTTATAGATGCAATTGATACATCTATTGAGTGGAACACAACTAGAGAGAGCATATTTGAAGCTATGTGGTTATCATATTAAGCGTTGGTAGAAATCTCAGCATTATTTAAATTATATTTATGCTTTCTTGTAATTTAGGTGTATATTTAAGTTAGTTCTCTAGTGTTAGTATTTATGTCAATTTTTTTTGTTATTATAGGAACATGGATGTTGCACCACCTATATGATTTTATAAATATGGTCAAATGTTGCTTAAACGTGCTGGACCGAATGCGAAATATAGGGGTCGTTTGTACTACAAGTATCCTTTAAACAATAATCACTACCGAAGTTTCATTTGACATGACGATGTGCTCAATAACAATGTTTATACTAACCAAACTGCCCAACACATTTCAATGCGTGATTGGGAGGAAGAAACAAGTCCTACGGGCAAACAATCTATTTAATTTTTGTTAATGTTTTTGGCCTTGCCCAGGGTTGGTCCTGACAAGAGGATCTTTTGGTAACACTTTAATTTTGTATTTCAATACAAGTATGTTTATGTTTATTTCATTTGTGTTCTTTACTTTCAATATGAATAGCTAGATTTATTAAACTTGACTTGGGAAAGATGAATTGAGATAAACCTTCTAACGTTCAGAGAGGTATAATTGCACTTATAATTGTATTTACATGTTTCTAAAGCGCTGAATCTGAATCCTATACAACTTGATCAAGTCCTCGGTGTTGTCTGGATAGTAGCAGTCTTGAGCAAGATCCTGCTTGCCAGCTAGAGGGATCAGCGTGGTGATGTAGGTGGGAACGCCATGGGACGGGCGTCTGAGATGGTGTGTCTATGGTTGCGCAGTCCCGCTAATGCCTATTTGGGTATGCTGGAGTAGGCTTGGTCCAGGAGCAATCTTGGGCAAGGGGATAAGGGAGTGAGTAACCCTTACCTTCTGGGCTGAAAAGATATGTTGGGCGAGACTTAGGTGGCTATGTGACGATTAAAAAGGGGGTTGCCTGAGTGATGCATTTGGGTGGTAGGAGTAAAACCTCATTCTTACGCTCGCCTTTAACCAATGACATGCTAGTACAACGAACAACTTTGTACCGATGATCAAGATATAAGTCAAGACTCAAGGATTCTAACTCAAGTCAAGTTACTTTCATATTTAACTATCTTTGTTGTTTCTTTTTAGTTATTTATATTTCAATACTTTACTTTCTGCTTGATTACAACTTCTTGCCCAACGCAAGACCCAACTCAAAATCCAAATTGTGACATCGAGAGAAGAATCTACCAACTCCCTGTGGGATCAATCCTGTGCTTGCCACTAGCGGAACCTATTGAAGAGTGTAGGTATTATAAATTTATCTTGACTAGAATGATAACGACTGAGCTCCGACAATAACAGAGTTAGTGATAACAGAGTGCATGCACCAAGGTAGTTGAGCTGTTACGTAAATGCATTCTATATACAGAGCCGTTCGATGAAGAGAAAGGAATGAACGGCTTAGATCTTATCTCATATGTTAGCTTAGTAAAAACGCCTACGTTTTTTTACTTTAACAACACGTTTTCTGTTTCACTTTACCTTTCAATAAATAGTTGTGTATCTAGCATGATGAGTATATACGTATAACGATAGCAGCTACTGAAAGTAATCATATTCAATCTATATTCTTCTTCAACCTCTACTTTTCTATGCATATTATCGATTAATATACACTACAATAGACAATTGAATATACAACACATTGCAAATTAGAGAAAAAGAACTATAAAATTTTCAACAAACTACATATCAACAAAGAACAACTAAAGAACGATTTAAGAAATAATTAATATTTTTAGTTCATCATATAATGCAGCGTTCATCGTATAACTTCAAAAATAGAACTTTTATGGCATGGATAATTTCTTTATTGGAAGTCATTTGATTTTAGAAAATAAATTACAGATTCTTGTCTTCAGTTGTCGTAAATGCTCCAGTACCAGCTTTCTTCTTCAGCCGAAATGCTCCTCCCAAAATATCTTGATTTTTAGTTTCGCGCGTGGCCTTCCTTTTTCACCAAAATTATATTTTTATCTCATCAACCAAACAAAATATTAAAGTTATCTTACCTTCTATTTTACCTACCAAAAACTATATTAAAATTATCATATCTTTTAATTCTATCTACCAAATACAATAATAAATTATCATACCTTTTGATTTTGCATACCAAACAACGTATTAAATACTATTCATATTAGTTATCCTTACGCTATTCATACTAATTATTTAGATTTTTTATCCATCCTCATCTCATTTACCACATCAAACTCACTCATAAGGGTATGTTTGGTATCCAAGATACGATTCTAATCTTAGGATAATTATCCTAAGATTAGAATCGTATCTTGGATACCAAACATACCCTAATAGGACAATATATATATATAGAGAGAGAAACAGTTGTTCTAACCTCGTAGAATGGTTTTCTTTCTTCAAACTTATTATGAACAATATATATATGATTGAGGAGCTAAGATCGATGATGCGAATTTTAATAAAATTGGAGTGGAGAAATAATCTCATATATAAAATCTAATATTATAAATTTTTAAAATATAAAATAATAATGAATAAGGCCATATTTATGAATAAAAATGAAAGATATGCAATTTCATGGTTGGACAAAAAGGACAACAATACTACATTATTAGTGGAAATAGTATATTAGAATATTTGTTTGGAATAACAAGTTAACTTGTCACAACCTTTCCTTTGATTACTCTCTCCGTTCGTCTCGGTAAAATTGGTCATATTTTTTTATTTGATCGTTTCATTAAAAGTCATCATTTTTTCAAAATAAAAAAAAAATAATCTTTAAAATACATCAATCATACTTTTATAAAACACAATATTTTATTTTTTTAATTTTTATGTCAGATGTATTATAGCTGTATTTAGTGGGAGGTAGTAATTAATAAAATAATGGTAGAGATTAATATGTACACAGGCTAGGTACGTACGCCCTAATATTTATTTCAAATATTATATATATATATATATATATATATTATAAAATGATGTGATGTAGACTTAGTTTGATATTATTAAAAATGAGGTAACAAAGCAATGTAATTGCGAATTTCATTTGCAAGTTGTCTGTTTTGGAAAGAGATGAAACATAGTTTGATCATAAGTTTTGAAGTCATTTCTTTCCTACGCATACTACTAAACATATACAGATATACTGTACATGCATATATATATATATAGGATATAGATTATATACAAAATGATTTTAAAGTAGGAAATAGGAAATAATCTGGGCCATTAATCATTCTAATCCAACGGTTGAGATCTTGACCGAGTTTTTTCATTTTTGGCACGAAATAATCCCTTTTTTATAGTAATTAAGGGCAAATAGGTAATTTAATTGTTAAATGCATTGTTTTTAACTATAAAATGCATTGTGAAAATGAAATTGAGTTATGCATTGCATTTAACTATTAAATGCATTGTATTTAACTATTAAATGCATTGTATTTTGAACGCGTATAGGAGATGATTGATAACCGCCCACTTCAAATTACTAAAATATCCTTCGTGCATCGTTCAAAGCGATGGAATGCACCGCCTTTTTAAGTAGATCAGATTTAATCATATCCGTCCGATCATCCAAATCAATGGCTGAGATCATTTTCTATTTCCTACTTTAATTTCACTTTATACCTGAACTACTCCCTATATATATATATATATCCATCATACCACTAGTCGCGTATCTAAGAAGAGGCAAGGGGGGCCTCAGCCCCTCCAAATATTTAAAAAATATATATTTTAATATGTATAAATTCATAAAATTATCTATATTTTAATAATTAGTTATGCAAAAATTCCTCCTGTTAATTTGAATTATAGTAAATTTTATTTTTAATTTGATATATTAAAATCCAACCCCTCCTAACAATACAACAAATTAAAAGCACCAATTCCTTCAACTAAATTTTGTTTAATTTCCCTCTCAATTAATATATATATCAACAAGGAGCAGTACAATCCAATTAACATTGATATATATATATATATATATATATATATATAGTATTAATTAATATATTTAATTACGCATAAATCCAAAAACTCAATATTAAGTAGTTACACCTTGCATTGCCTGCTGCCATATTATATAGGAGTATCAAACTTTTCACACCTTTCCGCTTCTTATACAAATGACATGATATTCTTATCACTTCCTCTTCCGCTTCCGCTTCCACCAAAACATACATACTACTACTATTTAAATAAAATCATGTATCTAAGCAAAACAACCTCAAAGAAAGAAGAAGAAACTTCCATTAAGTAAAAAAGGTAGGAACTTAATTATGATATATATATATATATATATCATGGCACCACCACCTTATTAACGTAGCTGTTGACCAACGCCAAAGCATTGCTGGTCACCTCCTTCACCTCCACCGACCGATTGCACACGTCAGCCTTCAGGGGTCCGTCGGAGACCCCCTCGAATCCGTCCGTACACGTCTCCTCGTTTGTCAACGCTGCGCTCATCCACGTCTGCACGTTGCTCATCTGGAACCGCAGCTCCTCCCCTCCGCCGGAGACCCTCCTCATCTGGCTCATCGACCCTCGGATCTGCCCCACGGCGTCTCGGAACACGCTGAAGCAGTCGCGGAGGGCGGCTCCGGCCCGCGGATCCGACTCCCCGTACCCGCCGCTGCGGCTCAGATTCGCCACGTAGGCGGACATCATTGTGGCCCGGGAAAGGCTCACGCCGATCGCCACGGCGGCGAGCCTCCCCGGGTCTCCGCGCACCGTTCCGGCGTAGACGTTCAGAGTGTTGTAGCAGACCTCCGGGTACTGAGTGGACTCGCAATTGGCGCGGATGAAATCGTTGGCGGTGGCGGCGGCGGCTTCAGGAATGGCGGCGGGGGAGGAGGCAGGGGCTAATTGTTCGGCGGCGGAGGCCGTGAAGAAGAGCAGGATTATGAGAATTGGCGGTAGAGTTATCATGGTGTTGTGACTTGTGTGCGAGTGTGAAACTTGTTGGCAAGTTTAAGTTTAAGTAGGGAGCTAACGTAAAGCGACTAAGGGTCGGATATGACCATAATGCCCTTGTGACTTACTAGTATATTGTATTTTGTTTAATTTGTTAATTAGTACGTTATCTCATAATGTATACTACTCACTATATACTTAATTATTTTTTAATTAGGTATAGTAGGGTTTAGTGTTAGGGTCTTACCTACCTATTTCAGAATCTTAAGTAATGATGAAGAAGAGGTAGTTTTGAACTTTCACAATTGATCTTACGTTAACATTACACAAGGGCGGAGCAAACTGTTTTCGATTCTTGCTTCCAATCAAAATGGAACCGTAACCGTCGGTTCTTTGAGTACTTAGAATCATTTTTACGGTACTAGAACCAGTTCTCAATATGATAAGTATTTCGGGTATCGGTTCTACCCGATTGATTCCGAGTAGAACCAAAAGAACCGAAAATTTTAATTATCAATTTTAATTTTTAATATAATTATTGTTTTGAGTGATAATATAAAATAGCCAAAAAAGATTGTAAAAGACAAATAATAGCCACCAACATAATAATAGTTAAATTTTAGTCATTTATAAATTTCTTGTACTAAAATACCCTTGTAATTATATTTTACATTTTTTAGTATGAATAGTATGAATTGTATCGAATCGTACCATTTATACGTGATACTTAATTTTATTAAACTGTATGTACATATGAATCATATGAATGAATATTATTCATACATTTCATACCATTCGTACCATTCATACAATTAAATTTAAGTAGAAGAGTATTTATGATAATTCACATTCAAAATGACTAGAATTTAAATAGTACTCCCTCTGTCCCGCTAAAAGTGATCATGTTTCCTTTTTGGGCCGTTCCATTAAAAGTGGCCACTTTTCTAAAAAGGAAAAGTTTTTACCTTTAAAATATATCACTCCTACTTTATTCACACACAACACTTAGTTTCTTAATCTCCGTGCCGATTCCCTTGTGGCCGCTTTTAGCGGGACGGAGGAATATTATGTTTGTGACTATTATTTGTCTTTTACTATCTTCTTTCGCTAGTTTGAATAATTAACTCAATCGTTTTTTTTTATTTTATCATAATTTCATATTTCACTTATAATTTCTAAATATACAAATTTGTAATAAAAAAAAGTTAAAATCATGAAGTCGATTGTGACAAATGCCTAACAATACTATAATTAAAATTAATTAAGACCAACCAAATAGTAAAAGATGATTACTATTTATGTAGATAGATATATATATATAAATAGAGCATGCACATACATCATTTAGATACGTAGATAAATATAAATATAGTATTTATAAATATGTTGGATAGATATGTATATGTGCGAATCTTGGACGAAGATAAGTCGAATATGTGGCCTAATTAATTATTGAAAAAAATAAAATATTAATAAAAACTATGATGAAAGCAATTTCGGTTCCGACAGTACTAACCGGAACCGAACGAAGGAAGCAAACCGGTTCTTTGGGTACCCAAATACCCGATCGGTTCTGAAACTGGTTCCTAATATTTTATTATTATCGGTTCGAATACCAAAATTTTGGTTCTAGGTATCCGGAACCAAACCGATTCTCTCCCCTACACATGACCAATTTGTGATATGTAATTAATTTAGCGTTAATATATTGCATGTAAGGTTGATTATGTTGGCTAAATAAATGAGAATTTCCCCAAATTTAAGGGATAGCATGCGATGTCTATTAATTTTATTTCTAAGAAAGGCCAACATTATTTCAATTTTCAAATGATATTAATGTTGGAAGAGTAGACTACTCGCTTGAATCCAAAATTTAACTTACTTAGTTTATTCATCGTTATGCATTTAAAGCTGAAGCATCATTAATTGGGAATACCTAGCTCTATGAATCTAGCTCCTACTTTTAGTCAATTAAGGGCAAAAAATATTAATCCATTTTTCAAATAATTGCAAACAGTAGCACATCCGATTTCATCATATAATGTAGGAAAAAGAGAAGGATTCATATCCTATTGAGAAAACAATGTACTTTCGTACTAACTAATTTTGTATGCATGAAATAGTAATGATATCATTCCAGTATTAATTTAACTGTAAGCCATTATACCATAACAATATATACTTCTCCTATACACTCCATCTGTCTCACTTCAATTGTCCAATTTAATTATAATAATACATCCATTTGAATATAATATGGGACAGTCGAAGTGGGATGGAGGAATATGCACAAATAAATTAATGTAACTAAAAAAAATGAAGCATGTATAATTAAACACCATATAATGACTAAGATCGCCACATTTAATTAGTTGCATGCGTGCATCATCAATGTGGGGTGTGGTGAATTTTATTATAACCTCTTAAATCCTATATGGCTTGTGAGGATCGATCAATATTTTGGGTTCTTGTGCTTTATTGTGCAAATTAAAATAAATTATTCCATCTATCCCGTTAAAAGCGGCAACAAGAGATTCAACATGTAAATTAAAAAAGTAAAATGTCGTGTTTTTAAAAATTTTGTGTTTGTATTTTAAAAATAAATTTTTTTTTTTTGAAAAAGTAATCATGCAGTTTTAATGAGACGGTTCAAAAGAAAAAGTTATCACTTTTAGTAAGATTGAGGAGTTGTATTACTTCTAGCCATAGTGTTTTTTATAAGCCAATGTATATTTAGACATGGATGTTAATTATCTTTGGAAATGATAGTTTTTGCACGAGAAACATTCATGCTTGTTTATGGTCTGGAGAGAAGAATATCTTTTATTTGTTGCCTTAAATAAATAATCCTTGAGTTGCGTTACGATTTCCCGTGAAATAAATCAAAAATAAGATTAAGAATAAAAGTTTTGAGCCAAAACGGGCCTTTTAATTTATTCCAAAAAGTATATGCATCATTTAATTGAAGTGTTGAAGATGCACTTTTTATTTTATTTTTTCTAAAGTTTTGCAAAGAATCCAAATAAAAATATGCAGTGCAGAACCTTCTGGGTCTTAATCCTACTTGTCCTTTTATAAGCTATAAAAAAGTAAATATGAAGAATTTGTCTGTTTGTGAGGAAAAATATATATGCAATATTTACAACCAAAAAAGAAATTCGAGTAATTATGTAAAACTCAATGAAAAAAAGGGAATGTTTCAACATACACAAATAATTTCCGATCTATTATATTACTTACAATTTGAATTTAATTATAGCCGTATATAACGCATTAATTCAAGTGTTAATTATATAATATATCTACTTAATATAATAAAATATTAATTATAATCATGAACATGAACATATTTTAGAAAAATTAATTATAAATATTTTTGGGTGTACTAATATGATTTTAATGAAAAAAAAATCTAATTAACATGTAAAATTCGCAAGGATGTACTAAGACTAACGTATTTTATTCATATCTATAATATATATCGCAGAGTTCATGTTAGGATAATACGAAGAGAACGAACAATTATCGTTTATACTCAATCTCAAATTATATGCTTTTCTTTCAACAACATTAGCAGTATATTAAGTCATCGACTAGTGTCTTTCTCCCTTATTTCAACCTAGGGATGTCAACGGGTGGGTAATACCCGGACCGGAACCGACAAATAGAATACGGTTCTTAATCCGTAACCCACCCGTTATATAATAGATCCGGACCGGACCAGAACCATAAGTTAAAAATTATATTGGTCTGGATCGGATAAATGTCCACGGATCTTACGGTTCCAACTTACCCACTCTCCAATTAGTTTCTCTCTCTCCCTCTCTCTACAACAGCTCTCTCTGCAGACCGTGCCCTACCTTTTCCAATTGGTGAAAAATCATCCCCAAATTCCCCTCAATTGAAGAATCGCACCATTTGTTCCCCTCAATTTAAGAATCCCCACACACGATCCCTTTCTCAACGACTTAACATTTAATTGATTGGGATTATGGTAATCCGGCTGTAAATCTTTGCTCTATTTCCGCCGCATTTTAGCCGTCCACCGCCTCACAGTTTCGCGCAGCTGTCGTTCAGCCATCTTTGTAAGTTCAGCCATCTACTGATGATGAATAATTTTGGAATTGATAGCGGAAACGAATAATTATCCCTAAAGCTGACATTGTTTAGTCTCATAGAATGTGTATTTTAATGCTGTGAGTGTTAATGCGTTAATTCGAATGTTTATTTTGAAATTTTCGATATTTTGGTGTGGGCTTGGATGATGTTTAGTTAATTTGACTCCGCCCTCTTGATTTATGAGTGGGTCACTGGAAATATGTTGGATTGGGAAGTAGCTTGACATTTTTTTAAAAATATTATAATAATGTGTTGAAGTGATTGTTTTCTTGGGTTATTTAGCCTTCAACATGGATAATTGTAGGTTCTGATTTGAGTTTAATAATGTGTTTCATGCTGCTGGCCTTTTTCCTTTTTGTGTTTGCAGATTTGGTTTTAGATATAATTAGAATTAGAATTAAAGAAAGATAACATGATCATAATTGGACTAACACTGATCAGCTTGTAAGTTTTACTCACTTTTTTTTTTGTCAATTCATACGTCTTTCAACTAATATACTAGTATCCACTTTGTCAAGGACTTGATCACCCAGTTATGCTATTCATTGTTTTACGGTTCAGTTCAAACATTTTTTTAAAAGTTGTTAATTGTTCTAATATGAGCGATTATATTGATAATTGCATTCGAATTTGCTCATTAGTCACATTTATAGTTCCTGTGCATTAAATGGTTGTAGGAAGATTACAGAATGGACATGTATTCAGGAAGTGATACTAATCTTCTAAGCTATTGGTCATTCTAACTTTGTAACATGTAGCTTGACTTATCGAGGATACCTTGTTCACCATTCTCTGTTTTGCTTCCATTGGATGAATATAGTCTTATAATGATTTCATTTCCTTGTAAACTGTTTCTCATTTCAATGTACTAAGCGGAGCCTAATTCAATTCGAAATCAGTATTTTGTCGCTTGTCTGTTTTTCTCTTTCTGTTGAATTGAGATTGATTTCGACTTCTTTGGAAGTGTAATTGGCTGTAGATATTGTTATTTTGGGTTGTTATTGCTGCTGTTTGTTTTTGTTTTTTTGAGATTTTGTAGTGTATGCAGAATCTTTACGGTTTCTGTTTCAATTTCTTCTGTATGTTTCAATTTGTGCTTGTCGTTCCATTTAATATTCTTCTTCTTTCTTTCTTTTTTCTTCAGATTTGCTAGTAAAGCAATGTCTGAAACTCAAAGTTGTAATGGAGAACCTGTGGAACATATTATCGTCAATCAAGAAGCTCCCACTCCTACAAGATCAAAAACATGTAGTGGCACAAAAAGAAAAACTTCACAGGTTTGGGATCATTTTACCAAAATTGAAATTAGTAATGGTGTGTTTAAAGATGCAAGCTGTAATCATTGCAAAAGGATATTTAATTGGAGTAGCACATCTGGGACTTCTAGTTTAGGGAAGCATCTTAAAGGTCCTTGCCCAAAGTTCACTCTTGATGATTCTTCTACAAGTTGTTATAGAAGTCCTAGAAGTGAATATGTTTTTGATCAGCTTAAGAGTAGATGAGATTTGGCAGTGGCATGCATTAAACATAATTATCCATTCAACATAGGTGAACACGATTATTTTGAAGTGTTTTTGAATGGCTTGAATCCTGATTTTAGATTACCTTCTAGAAACACCATTCGGGCTGATGTGCTGGATATATTTGAGCAAGAAAAAATGAAAGTATACAGTTTGTTGGATAATCTCAGTTGTAAAGTATCTTTAACGACGGATATTTGGACTTCTGAGCATTCTAATAAAGCTTATTGTTGTATGACTGCTCATTTCATAGATGATTCGTGGGAATTGCATAAAACAATCCTTGCATTTAAGTTACTCGAGTATCCTCATGATGGTGATAAGTTGTTCAATTTCATGAAAGATAGGATTCTAGAATGGAATCTAGATAAGAAGGTCAGTTCAATCGTTGTTGATAATGCTAGCGCGAACTCATCTATGATTAACAAACTTCGGAGTTGGTTTGTCTCTAGTTCTATGATTTCTTTATCTGGAGAATTGTTGCATGTGCGTTGTAGTGCACATATCTTGAACTTGATTGTTCAAGATGGCCTTGGTGAAATCAGAATTCTATTAGATGATATTCGTCAAACCGTGAGATACTTAGAGAGAACACCATCTGCAATGCAAAAATTTGAAAAGGCCAAACAACAATGCAAGCTTCAAGATAAAAGGGCAGTGGCTAATGATGTGCCGACCAGATGGAATTCAACATTTGAGTTACTTGAGACGACATTGCCTTTAAGAGATGCATTTGTCAGATTGGGGCAGATTGACCCATGTTATATTTACAATCCTTCTCCACAAGAATGGGATGTAGCTACAGTTGTTGTCGAGTGTTTGAGAACCTTCTATGAAACTACACATCTTTTTAGTGGTAGTAAGTATCCCACTTCCAATGTATTTTTCCCAAGTGTTTGTGATATTCATTTGAAGTTGATCGAATGGCAAAGTAGTCAACATGAGTGCCTTAAGAAAATGAGTATACCGATGAAGAAAAAATTTGATAAGTATTGGGATGAGTGCAATTTGATATTGGCTGTTGCAGTAGTATTTGATCCTAGATGTAAGCTTCACATCATTAAGTACTTCTACACAAGGATTTATGGTGAAGGTGTTGCTGCTCAACATATATGTAAGGTTCAAAATTTGTTGGAAGACCTTTATGTTTCTTATGGTGGTAGTGTTTCACCTGGTGAGGTTGTTTCTGATACATCTTCTGTTGGTGTACGTAGTCGTATTTTACAAGGTTTTGATGTGTGGTATGATGAATCTCGAGGTTCAATTTTGCAATCAGAGTTGGAAATATATCTCAAAGAACCCAAGCTTCCTGCAGATGACGACTTTAGTGTTTTAAAGTGGTGGAGCTTGAATGCTAAACGATTGCCTGTTTTGCAAAAGATAGCACGTGATATATTAGCCATTCCCGCTACCACAGTCGCCTCAGAGTCTGCATTTAGTCTTAGTGGTCGTATAATAGATGAGACTCGTTCGAAGTTAAGTCCTGAAGTTGTTGAGGCATTAGTAGTTGGAACTGATTGGATTGCACCTCTTAAAAAGAAAGGTACATATCTATTTAATACTATCACTATTATTGTCCAATTATTTATCACTTAAGTTGTATTTTAAAATGAAAGTGATTTATAAAATGTGTTGTACTTTGCAGATGGGACGACTAACGACTAAAGCCCCAATGTAGGAGGTGAAGAAGATGGCCTCGGAAGAGGGACTTGCCGACTTTTGGAAAGGGGCTTGCTAATGTTTTGTCTTGTTTTTTTGTTATATTTTGAAATGACTAGAGTCACTACATTCACTGTGCTTTTTTTCTTGCTAATTAGTCGCTCTTGTCGATGCTTCTTTAGGTCGGTTTAGAGGTAGAGGTTGGTGATTATTCGTGTGCTTTTTTGTTTATTATTAACAATATTCGTTGATGATCGATTGACCAATTAATAGTTAAGTTGCTAAATTTGTTATGGATTATAAAGCATTACTTGAATGTGTTCTTAATGTATTAATTAATCTTTGGTGTTACATATGTTTGCTGAATGCATGTCGTCTCGTGTAATATATATATATATATATATATATATATATATATGGATTATGAATTTTGAATTATTTTGCCAATTGAGCTAGAAATAGACATTTCATACATACTTGTGCTGACATGACTGTGGAAACTTTTAAATTAATTTCAGTATATTTAATTAAAAAAATATATATATTGCATTTACCTTTTTAAGAATTCCTTATCAAGTTTAAATAAAATAAATACAACTTTAAAAATCAATTCTCATGTTTGAGCCCGAATCGAGTTGAAAATTCATATAATAAATACAACTTTAAAAATCAATTTTCGTGTTCGGGCCCGAATCAAGTTGAGTTGAGAATTCATATAATAAATTCGACTTTAAAAAACAGTTCTCGTGTTTGGACCAAAATTGAGTTGAGTTAAGTTAAAAATTCGTAAATAAATACAACTTCAAAAAATGGTTCTGGATCTGGTGGAACCGGAATAAACGGTCCGGACCGGTTCTACTACAACTGGTTCTGGTCCTAAGCGGATTTGGAACCAGAACCAGAACCAGAACCGGAACTTTAAAACTAATGGTTCTTTGAACGGTTCTGGATCGGTCCGGGTATTACCCACCCGTTGACATCCCTATTTCAACCCATTTCTTTTTAGGGACGAGACATACATTTTTAGGTCAAATGTGGTGGAATAATATAACCACTGCGATCTTTTTTTTTCTATTATAATATTATATAAAAGAATAATGTCCACTGTTTTGGACATATAATTTTATACAGAAATCTAAGAAAAGCTCTCTCCGAACCGATATATGGAGTATATAGTTTCGTGAATTACTAGTCCTGATTTTAGTTAGTAGAATTCACTAGGTATTAATTTATTATGATTACTCTATATAGTTAATGTTAAGAACAACGTCGATTCTAATTCGTAATTGCACAGCTAGCTCTAGCCAAAATTTTCCAAATATAGTCCCCCATCCACCAAATTGGTTTACGGTTTGATCCGGCACGAGTTTTAATGGTGTATTTTGACTTTAACGATGATGTGTAGTTAGTGAAGTTTGAGTATCATTGTTGTGGGTGGATTTTGGGTCCCTCTTGAGTTATTATTTTTAATTGAAGTATGAGTATTGATTGTGATAGGTCCACTTATTATAAATGTAAATTTTGAAATGTAAACCATTTTGATAGACGTCCAAAAATGACAAAATGTAAATTATTTTAGTGGACGGATGAAGTATTTGACAAGCGCATACATATATAATGTTAAATCAAGTTGGTGCAGCAAAAAATAGATAAATTAATCTAGTATAGGGACAGCTAATCAACTTCAGTATATATAGAATAAATATTTGCTTTCCAAAGAACTAAAAAAGATTATCATATAATTGAGCAAACATTCTAAAATGGTTAGGAAAGTACTGATATCAACCGTAAAGAAATAACAGAATAATTCGACTTCAGTTCTTGTCATACACAGCTAGCTACCTCATTTAAGCTCAGCATGGTACCTGTTAAAAAAATTTAACACGACAATTTAAATTTGGTAAATAATTATGTTAAATTCTTTAGAGACGATGATGCCACGACAATATTATTTATATATTTCCTACATTAATTCAAAATAGTACTCCCTCCGTCCCACTAAGCTTGACACATTTTTATTTTTAGAACATCTCATTAAGCTTGACACATTCCAATAATAGCAAAAATTATCTTTTAAAAAAGGTGTGGACCCTACCACCTTTATATCTTTTACACTACTTTATACACCCTCCTTAATAATCGTGTCGGAAAATAAAATGTCAATTTTAATAGGATGGAGGAAGTACTGTGACTGGCAATTGATTTCCCAATCATAATTAAACAATTTTGACCACACTTAAACACTGGCAACATTTATAATAAGATAGGTGTCAAAATAGTAAATTTCTATCATAATAATAATGTAGCTGATACAAATATTGATTTGTTATAATAAATTAATAAGATGGTGCCAGAAATTATGAGAGCACATCAATGGCAACTTTACACTCTGGAGGAAATTCCAAATCGAATATTTTAATGTGTGGAGACAAAACAAAAATTCTCGTGACGAAATCGACCCTAAGAGGTTGACACATCTCTAAATTATTAATCAATATAGGAACAAACAAAACTTTATGATATATGGTAAGGACATTGGCTTATTTTACTCTCTTTTTGTATGTGTCGCAATATAAGCTTCACTGCCTCAACCACAGGGAATGAAGATTGAGATTTGTATTGTGACAACTGCACAACATGTATAATTATTTATTATAGACAACAAAAATATACTCATGATTGAATAGTTATTAACATTAATTAACTTTTGAACTTTAATTTTTTTAAGTTGATAATCAAATTAAAGTTAATCGTACGAAGAATGACTCAAACTCGAGATATTTAACCTTAAATATTAATTTCATAATGTTACGGTCAATACGTGAACACTTCAAAAACATCCATCAATTTAGTAGAAGAAAATTACCTTACTCAACCTAAATCCTCCGAGGAATTAATTAACCACATCATTAATTTTATCAAATAGAGTTGAGGAAAACTCATTATCTAATTAAAGCATAAAATATAAGTTTATTTCCAATTAGTTATTATATATTGTCAAGAAAACGCTCCCCGCCAGGAGTTGACGGATTAATGCGTCCGCAAATGATGTGACAAACATCATAATTAATTATTAAATTTTGTAATTTTTTTTATCAACTCTCAGTTTTTAATTAGAATTTATTGATTAAAATATAATTAAATATTAATATAAAATAATAATAAAAATAAAAAAAAATGAAAATTTAATGACTCGTATGATAACGTGACTTTGTCATATTAACTGTGACCACGTTAAGTTGTGCCCAAACAGTTGATGGAGCTGGAGCAGCCTATGTATTGTCAATTGTCAATTGTCAATACTCAAGATCAAGCTTGCCTTACTCATTTAAATATTTACATTATACGAACTCAAACAATCAAATCGAAACCGAGTATCTCAATTCATTTTAATAATTTAATGTCTTAAATATGTTATTCAGATTTACTTTCTTGGAAACAACATTATATAGAAAAAATATCAAATAGATTAGGACTGTTAATTTTTGACAAGACATAATAACTCAACACGAACACGCACAAAATTAATGAGTTAGTGTCAAGTTTTATTGAATTCGGGTCATTATGGTTGACCCAATAAAAACACGAAATTATCGTGTCGGATTCGAGTTCGGGCCGGGTTCATATTATACGATAACATAAATTTATTATATATTAATAATTTTTATTTTAAAGTACATAACTTGTTAAATTTTGTTTGATATATTTTAGTCGTATTTTACACGACGTTTCGAGTCTCGTTTCATAGTTTTAGGTTTATTTTATTTTGTATTTTGGTTCATTTTTACGCCCGATTTTCGTAATAGCATGTAGGTTGTTTGGCGTGGAAATTGGCACGAAATGAAATTGTAATGATGAATATTGGATATCATAGGATTAAAGTTCATATCAATATGAGTCCGTAGCCGCAAACGGATCCAAAATTGGAGTTCAAACGAGGGAGAACGGGTCGAAACAAAAACGTTGCGCGCAGGAGAACCAGGGGTCCAGTAACGCCCGCTGGACCCCAGCGCCGGCTGGCCCACTGCTGCGGCCAGGGCAGAAACGCGAGCCCAGCGCCCGCTGGACCCTCCGCGGGCGCTGGGGTCCAGAGGGCGCTGGGCGTGATTTTTGGACGCGTTTTATGCTATTTAAACCCCGTTTTTTGGCGTTCTTTTGCCTCCCAACTTATATTTTCTCACTTCCAAATCCTAGATACACTTGTATTATTTGATTTATTTGTAATTTCGCCTCGGGACAAAGGATTGAGGGCGAGTTTGATGCTCAATCCAAAATTCTATCTTAGTAAGTTTTATTTAATTGTTATATTTGATTGTTTTTATAGATTGAATTGTTATTCTCTACCTAGAGTTTACAATTTCTTTAATTATTTATTGATTGTTCTTGATTCATGCTTCGTGATTTAATTTGTGCTTATTTAATTGAGACGATTGACCACCATTTTTTATTATTTGTTTATTGGTTCAGATCGAGAGATAATTCCAATAAAGAACTAGAGTTTAACCATTAATAATTCTAAATCGGAGACATATGAATTATATTCGTTATTGATTTGTAATTGACCTATTATGTGATTCGAATATGTAAGTTAGAATTGCGGCTTAATTATTGAATACGGAAGTTAGTAATTAAGAAATTCTAAGAAATCATTTATTAATTACGAATCATTGTTCTTAATTGAGAAATTTTTCTTAAGGTAATCTAATACGAAAATCATGGTTGTCGTCTAATTAAGAATACGTAAGTAAATAATTAGACTAACTATTAAAAACCCTTAATGAAAGAACAATAGCATGATTTTAAGAACATGATTTAATTGATTTAGACTTTCTTAATTTTAGGTCATTGAATCCGGAATCCCACCTTTTTATTATTTTGTTTATTTATTTTATTTCTTGTTTCCTCATACTTATTATTGATTAGAGTGTTTAGGATTTCTATTCATTTGTTCTTGATAACACTTAGGATTAGAATCGTCCTGTTAAGCTTTCCGTTGAGATTCGATCGGGGTTAACTTGTCACGTGCAATTGACCTCGTATATTTGCGAGAACCTAGAGTTTACACAATTTAGGTTAAATAGATTTTTTTCCAAAATATTGTGCGTTTTTTAAATATAAAAATAAATATATTTTATAAATTTAAAAATTATCCATATATTATTATTTTTATTATGATTTTATAATTTTTATGTCATTTTCTTGCATAATTTAATTTTTTATCGTGTGGATAACGTGACGTGTATTTATTGTGATGTTATTGTGTCGTGTCAACACGAAAATTATCATGTTCGTGTCATGTTAGAGTTTGAGTTTAACAGGTCGAGTTCATATTTGAATTTATTAGAAATTTAAAAAGTGAAGTTCGGATTTGACTTTAACAGGTTAGGTTGATATCAAGTCAACCCAATAACAACTCATTCTGTACGATTTGAGAGTCCTATATAACACAAAGGTTGCGACCCCTCATGCAAAACTAAGCCCAACAAAACCGTTCGTGGCTGCTTAGAAAAAAAACCCCCCTAACATTTCGCTGTGATTATTTGGCACTTTTCTAATTATATAGACATTCTTACATTACCCATCGCTAAATTTCTTTCCTTGTGGATTATATCTGCTGCTTTCCTAAGGGAAAAGAAAATATGTTGGGGAAATGATTTTAAAATACACCAATTATAGTCATTTTTTTAATTTTAACACAAACTATTAAACCTTTTAATAAATACACGAACTTTATCATTTACTCAATTTTTGATAGAACGTTGACTTTACACAAAAATCGAAACTGACATGGCACAACTTATCTGACGTGGATTTTTTAAATTATTTAAAATACATGAACTTTTAACGTTATATTAATTTTAACATGAACTTTAGTACTTATTCAATTTTTGACATAAAATTGATTTTACACAAAATCGGGACTTATGACGTGAATTATTAATATTTTTGCTTCACTTCAATTATTAATTATTTAGCATTTAAGAATATATCATATTCACGATTATTAAATACAAATTGAATATTTTACGGCGCCGTATTACACTTCTGCGGCCCCAGCGTCTGCCTCAACTTCCCGAGCATGTCCCCGCGTGATTACGGCGCCACCGCATAGGGTTGTAAACGAATCGAATCGAATCAAATATTTTATATTAAAATTAGATTCGTATTCGATTCGATGTAGATATTCGAATTATTCGATTCGATTCGAATATTCGTTTTTTATAAATATTTATATTTGTTTTAAAATTCACGTCATAAGTCCCGATTTTGTGTAAAATCAACTTTATGTCAAAAATTGAGTAAGTACTAAAGTTCATGTTAAAATTAATATAATGTTAAAAGTTCATGAATTTTAAATAATTCAAAAAATCCACGTCAGATAAGTTGTGCCATGTCAGTTTTGATTTTTGTGTAAAATCAACGTTATGTCAAAAATTGAGTAAGTGATAAAGTTCGTATATTTATAGAAATGTTTAATAATTCGTGTTAAAATTAAAAAAATAACTATAGTTTTTGTATTTTAAAATCATTTCCCCATACATGTCTGAATTAAATATAAGGAAATTCGGCCCAACATAAACATCTCAGAGCCCATTATATGCTAGCTATTATAGATAGCCCATATACAATCAGAGCTCCTCTTCCACTTTGTGCTACTGATATGTCTCTTAATTATTTGAAAATAGATTATATATTTTGAAACTCAGATATTTGAAATTAATATTATATATAGGTGACTAACGTTTTCTTAAATAAAAATTAGAGCTAATTAGTTAGGGAGTACTATATGTTTAGAAATCATTAGCAAAATTATTTTTAAGTAGTTAAGGATAAATCTATTCCATATGATAAATTGGAATATTATAATAAATAACTCAAGAGTTGTGTCATAATTTCTCCACATTAATTGTATATAAATTACGTACGGTAAAGGTGGTGAATATAAATTACGTACGGTGAAGGTGGTGAGATTTTAGCTTCTTCGTCCTAAAAATTACTCTCTCTTCCATTTATCTAGACACAATTTTTATTCAATTGAATATATTATAATAATAAATGTGCTAAGATAAGTGAGATGGTGAGAATATTATTTTTTTAATTCATGCTAAAGAAGATTATTCTCAATATGTATAATAGTATGGTGTACTTAATAAACAGTGCTTCATATGTAATGTGGCTATGTACCTAATAATTATGATGATTAATTATCATCAACCACTTGTAATCATTAAGTAACATTTGCATTCATTTTTATAATTGGGATGCCACTAATGGTCGAATGATGTGAATCATTAATTTTATTTAACAGTATCAACAAACTGTTATAACTATAAAGGGTTCCACTACGTAAATAATTGCATACACATAACTTTCCTAAATTTCCAAGAAACTGTGAATAACGATGGACTATTCTAAGCATAATACAGATGATGGTCAGAAATATCCGCCACCCATTCCAAGCGGTGGAGGCGACGATCGGAAGCCACCGGTACTGCCTCCGCCGGGGCAGCCGGGTCTCGGCGGTGCCACGGGACAATGGAACACCGGCCTTTTTGGATGTTTCTCTGATATTCCCAATTGTAAGTAATTCATTCCCATTTTCATGCTATATATATTACTATTTTTTTGCCATGGACATATTTCTTCGCATATATATATACACACACATATATGAATGTACCTTTTTTCTACACACACGTACTCATGATTTTCTATGATTTGTTTAAATTTAATAAGTATACTTTTATTGAATTAAAAAAAATGGACAGGTTGCGTGACATTTTGGTGCCCCTGCATTACATTTGGACAGGTTGCTGAGATTGTGGATAGAGGTTCTACTTGTAAGAGATGTTTTTCTTTTTCTCTATCATTTTCATTTCCGGTTTTTCTTAAAGGGGTAATAGGTAAAATTACCCACTTTTATAAAATAAAAATAAAAAATACCCACTTAAAAATAAAAGATAAAAAATACCCACTTTTTACAATAACATGATGAATTTCATCATGTGATCATGTTATTTTTACAATAACATGATGAATTTCATCACGTGATCATGTTATTCAAGTTATTTTAAATTTGAATAACATGAACACATGATCAATTTCATCATGCTATTGTAAAAAGTGGGTATTTTTTATCTTTTATTTTTAAGTGGGTATTTTTTATTTTTTTACTTATCAAAATGAGTATTTTAGCATTTACCCCTTTCTTAAATTGGTCGAGATTTCAAATGAGAAGAGACGAAGTATTTTTTCCGGAATAATAAAAATTGAACCTAATACTAACTATATTTATGTGGTATAGATGATGCAGTGATGTAAGAAAATTATGTTAATTGATCAGATGTGAATAAATTAAAAATCTTTTGTTTAGCATATATACAGATGAATGGTGGAAAGGCAAAAATATTGAAGGATTGTGACTTATAATTATGGGTCAAAAGAAGGGCATAATTAAAATGGAGGATCAATAAGATGTTGATGATGGATGACATGTTTAATTATATATAATATTGTAGCATGTGGAGTGAGCGGAGCCCTATACACAGTGATAGCATTGTTAACGGGGTGGTCGTGCATGTATTCATGCTTCTACCGCTCCAAGATGAGACGTCAATATGCGTTGCCGGAGACACCGTGCCCCGACGTCCTCGTCCACTGTTTTTGCGAATTATGCGCTCTTTGCCAAGAATACCGAGAGCTCCATCATCGTGGTTTCGACATGTCTCTTGGTATTTTTATTTTCTTTTCATTTATTAATTATATGACTATTACTTCATCTGTCCCACTAAAATTAACCTACTTTAATTAAAAAAAATTCAAATATTTGATTAAAGTAGACTAATTTTAAAGAAACGGAGGGGTAGTAGTTTTACTTTGTGATTAATTATTTATTTTAAATTGATCGAAAATTTATTAGTGAAATATATATATATATATATATATATACACGTAGGATGGGACGGAAATGCAGAAAAACAAAACCAAAGATTGACGATGGCCCCCGTTGTTGAACAACGCATGAGTAGATAACCTGCTAATACAATGCATGAGTTTATTTTTATTATTTTTATTTTTTATTTTTTTAAAAATTTCACCTATTCACTTTCATGTTAGATCTAGCTAGTACAAGACCTCGAATTTTTGGGGCAATACGAGATGGATGATCGTACAAAATCTTGGATTTTCCGGGCATCTGTTCCAAAAAATATTGTCCAGCTATAAATATATGTATACTACATTGAAACATTTACAAATCAAGAGTTCTAGTGCAATTGGCAAGGTGTTCTTTTTTCATTCACGAAATATCTTGCTATCAATCCTTAAATGTTAACTATAATATATTATAATTCGTTGATTAATATATTAATGGATGGTTTGGATCTAATTTTAAATTATTTACAAACTTTTTTAGATAAGATACAACGTACGTAGTAAATTCAGATTATTTTATTATCTTTTTTAAAATCATATAGATAATGTTTGTGTTTGATGCGTCAATACTACATAATTCTATTATATTATATTTTTAATATTTTATATTAAAAATATTAAAATATAATCTAATTAATACACCCCGGTTAAAAATGATAATTAATTATAAATCACATTGAAAATATATTATTTAAGATAAATAAATGAATTCAAAAAAATAAAAGTGAAAATAACACGTTGAAAATATATTATCAAGGAAAAAGAAATGAGTAAAAATATATATATTATTTCTATAATCATAATATCATAATTACATTTTGAAAATATAAAATAATAAACATATACATAAAATAGTTAAATAAATTGTAGCGGCAGATTAAAACAAATGAACAACTAATATTATATTCTAGTTAATGCTTGACAAAGTTAACATTTGAACATCCCTTATATATGTATGGATTGTTTCAGATAAAAAAAAGGCAAATGGTAAAAAGATAGGAAATGATATTGTCCCTTCATTACAATAGATTTAATGGTTGTGATTGATCCCTTAATTTTCGAAAATTAAGTTTGAAAACGTGTTGCATTGTTAAATTACAACGCAAGAAGGACATTTAGATAAAAAAATTCGGCAGTTCCTAAGATCAAGGGATTCGAAAATTGATATGATACCATTAATTACGAAACTATAATAGGAAAGAGAAAAACTTCCCCAACCGCCGTTTGTTTATTGTTGCACTGTATATTCATGTAATTTGCATTAGCTATATATGTAGTGTTGCACTGTAAAGTTACGTAATTTGCATTAGACACATATATATTGTACTACCATTTAATTTTGGTAGTTGGAGAAATTTATGGGATAACATAATCTTCTAAAAATATTTGAAAATTCCCCAAATTTTGAATTACAAGAATTTTAATTAGAAAACGCAACCAAAAACAACTTGATCGCATGCAATACTGATTTAAGCCATGTTTATTCACAATCAAACGTGTGATGCATTACGTTATATTTATTGATGCATTGTAGTCTGTACAAAATATAAATTGGTTGGACTGAAAATACTGCATACTAATCTAAAATGACAATGCAATTTACAATTATATGTCAATGCAATTCACATATATGCGTGGTGCAACATAATATTATTAAACGGTACAAAGATGAAATAACATTGTAATTTCACGTATACGATAGTGCAATGCACATGTATATGTGGTGTAACGTATACATGTAGGCGGGAAGGCAGCAACCCATTCCCGTTTTCCTTCGCCAACAACCTCCGCATCCACCTTCGCTTGCACAACATTGGCCACGACGACAAAGACCTCTCCTACACCTCCAAATTTAAATTCCCGCCTCATTTCATCCTCGTCGATATCTGGTCTGTCGATGTTGACATCGCGACGAACACATCGTGGGTCCAGGCCACTCACGTCTTCCTCACAGGTATCTGCACCAACTTCGGCGTCATCGAGGAGGTCGACGGTTGACTCTGCGGCCTATGCACGCTCCGCCTCCACCACCACCTTCTCGTCCGTCATGATTTCTGCCGTGTAGAGAAAGAAGAGAAAAGAGAGAACCGCCGTGGACAGAGAGAAGAGAGAAATAGTAAATCCATTAAAGATATGATTTTTCTCTCTCATATTTAAAAGTACTTGTTTACCCTTTCGATCATAATTATAGAATATTTTAATAATTAATAATTCAAAAATTAGTAGTTAATTTTGGGCCGTTAGATCATAAAAATGAAGGGCCAAGATTCCTTTATATTTTCTACTGAAAAACCACTTTTCTATATGATCTACATCCTATATATATATAAGGGAACAATCATGTGAGAATGATAATTATAGTGAGAATTGAGAATAGATCTATATCATTGATTCAATATATATAATCTATGGTGTTAGATTCTATAAATAACCGAATGGAGTGAGAGTGAGCTAGAGTTGTTAGTGTGGTTGTTAGAGTTTGTTAAATATTGTTAGCCAAAGTTGTTAAGGGTTGGTGTGTAGAAGACGTTAGAAATATCTAGTAGTATCTTAGCTAGATCTAGATTGTTGAAGAAGGAAGTCATGCAACGCATGCATGTGCTCTATAAATAGAGAAGTGAGGTACTATAAATGCTATGATTTTATGTACTTCTTATTCTCTCATACTTAAATATTCTCTTTCTCATATCTCATTTCTACTCTCTTTACCTTTCTTAGCTTAGTTTAATATGGTATCACGAGCCTTTCCCTACCTACAACTTCCTTTTCTCATTTTTTTTTCCATTCCCATGGCGACTGGTTCGTCTTCTTCAACCTTCCTACAACCTCATTTCCCTCCCATATTGGTAAAGCTTGACCGAAATAACTATGCTCATTGGAGAGTTCAAACCTTATGCGCCATTCATGCATATGGATTTGAGGATTTAATTGCTTCAACCGCAAATCCACCGCGTGCAACGCTTGTATCGAGCCTTGCAAATCCACTCACAAATCCAGCATATACTACGTGGTGAAAGCATGGTTGGGCTTGTATCGAGCCTTGCAACATATTCTTATGAATTGCGATCAGTTTTTGTTGAGTTGGATGCTCTTATTCGTTGGTTAAAGCATGGTTGGGCATGTTCTAAGGAGTGCTTCGTCGTTGGAGTTCTTGTGCATACTTGAGCGTCTCTTTCATGCCAATTCTAAAGCTCGAATTATGCATTTACGAATGCTAATTCAAATAACAAAGAAGGACAATAGTTATGTGGCATACTATTTTATTAAGATGGAAGGGTTTGTCTGCTGCTGGACAATCTATCTCGAATGATGATTTAATCAAGTATGTTCTAACTGATTTTGGATCGGAGTATGAAGCATTGGTGGTAAATGTTATAAATAGGATTGAAACACCTAATTTTCAGGAGATGCAAATGTTGTTTCAATCCTATGAGTGACGCGTTCTCCATTAACAAAACATGTTTGATCTTGGAAATTATGCTGCTTCTATTGGCGATCAGAGTGCATTATTAGCACACAAATGAGGTGGACGTGGAAGTAACTCAAGAGGCTTTGCTTCAAGATGAGGTTTTACTAAATCCTCTACACAAATCAGATGCCAAATATGTGGTTGTCCTGGTCATATAGCCATGAAGTGCTTTACGCGCTTTGATGTACACTTCACAAGTCTGGAGAACTCTTCTTCCTCTCCTAATTCACAAGCACAAGTTTATATGTCTGAGTTTAATAATGTGCAGGGAGAAGTGGCTTAAGAAGATCAGTGGTTGGTGATAATGGTGCTATTACACATATCACAAATGATCTCAGTAATCTCAAAGTGAGTACACCATATTCTGGAAGTGAAACTCTCATGGTTGGAGATGGTGCTCAACTTCCTATCTCATCCATTGGTACAATATTTCTACCTCTCTCATCTGGTTCTTTCTTGATGAAAAATATACTTTTTTTGCCACATATACTAAGAATCTATTGAGCATATCTCATTTTACTAAAGACAATAACATTCTCGTTGAATTTCATCATGGCTATTGCCTTTTAAAGGAAAAAAGCAACTCTCCATCCTCTCCTCAAGTGACACCTCTCTAATGGTCTCTATCATCTGGATCTCTCCACACTTCATCACTCAAAAGTCTTGAAGCCTCATGATCTCTCCAAAGTTCAGCCTACAGCCTACTCCTTTCTAGCTAGTTCCAATAAAACTGATGTAAATACACTTCATAAAGCCTTAGGGCATCCTTCACCTTCTGTTCTAGCTAGAGTTTGTACTGAAATGTCCATACCTTTTGTTGCTTCCTCTCTTCTCTTTTGTGAAACATGTAAACTTGGCAAACTTTATCAAAAACCTCATGTTTCTCAAACTGTTAAATCTCTTAAACCGTTTGAACTCATACATTCTGATCTATGGGGACCAGCTCACATTCCTTCTACACTTGGTTACAAATATTATATACATTTTGTTGATGACTTTACCAGATTCACAAGGATCTTTCCTCTAAAACTTAAATTTGGTGTCTGCCTTGTTGTTAAGCAGTTCATTGAAATGATAAAATGTCAGTTTTCTGTTACTGTCAAAGCCTTACAAACTAATTGGGGAGGAGAGTTGAGACCACTTGTCTCATTTCTACAGTCTCTTGGTATAAGGTTTCAACACTCATGTCCACATGTGCACACTCAACAAGGGGGAGCTGAGAGAAAACATAGGCACATAGTGGATAATGGGCTTGCTCTTTTGGCTCAAGCTAAACTACTTTTTCAATTTTGGTGGGATACTTTTCAAGCCTCTACTTACCTTATCAATAGACTTCCAACTCCTTGCCTTAACTTCATGTCACCTTTTCAAGTCCTTTTCTTGCAGAAACCTGACTATAAGCTTCTAAAAGTGTTCGACTGTGCTTGTTTTCCATATCTTAAACCCTACAACACTCATAAGTTGATGTTTAGATCTACTAAGTGTGTATTCTTAGGTTATAGTGAACATCACAAGAGGTATAGATGCCTAGGACCTTTGGGTAGGCTCTATGTTGCATACATTGTGCACTTCAATGAACATGAGTTTCCCTACTTGAGCTTATTTTCTTCTGCAAATACACATCCTTCATCCACAATTCCACCTCATGTGATTTCTTTTCCTATTCCTTTTTCTTCAACTACTGAACCTTCTCCACCTCTTCCTACTAGTTTGCATGGTGGTGATTCCTCCTCTAACATACAACCCTTATTTCTCTCTTCTCAAAACTCCAGTCCATCTATAGCCATACCTTTTCCTTCCTTTCAACATGTTGGTTCTCCTCATCTCAAAAACTCCCCAATTCTTTTTCCTTCCTTGTCACTACTTTCATCTTCTTCCTCTTCCCGTGATATATCTCAGTCTATTCCTTCTCCACCATATTTTGTTCTTGTGGCAAATAATATTCCAGCTTTTAATAGTCATGTTATGATCACCAGGGCTAAGAATAACATTTTTAAACCAAAGGCTTTCTCTGCATTAGTTCTACCTACTGAGCCTTTTTCTGACTCTAAAGCTCTTGTTTCTCCTCTTTGGTTTAAGGCAATGGAAGTTGAGCATCATGCCTTGCTAGATAATCATACATGGTCTTTGATTCCTTATGACTCCTCAATGAAAGTTATAACAAATAAATGGGTATATAGAGTGAAAACTCATGCATGTGACACTCTAGATAAGCTTAAAGCTCGGTTGGTTGCTAGAGGTTTTGAACAGCAAGCTGGGGTGGACTTCTTGGAGACTTTTAGTCCAGTGGTAAAGCATACTACCATAAGATATGTTTTTCATTGGTTGCTACTTTCAGTTGGTCTATGCAACACATTGATATCAACAATGCTTTCTTTAATGGATTTCTTGAAGACAAGATATATATGACACAGCCTAAGGGTTTTGTGAGCAGTGAACATCCAAATTTTGTGTGTAAATTGCATCGTTCATTATATGGACTTAACTTGGAACCTAGGGCCTAGTATGTTAGACTGAGAAACTATCTATATACTTTTGGTTTTCTTCGGTCTAGATCAAACTTTTCTTTGTTTCACATAAAAGTTGGTGATATTCTTACAATGGTGCTTGTTTATGTTGATGATATTCTAATTACTGGAAGCAGTTCTTTGGCTATATCTACTCTTATTTCAAAGTGACATGATGAGTTTGTTCTTAAAACTCTTGGTGAAGTTAGCTATTTCTTTGGTATTGAAGTCTCTTGTACTACTTGTTTTACTTATGGTTTGTCTCAAAGAAACTATATTACTGAGCTGTTGCATAAGACCAAGATGCTTGACTGTAACTCATGCTCTACACAAATGGCTCACTCTCTCAAGCTTTCTAAGTCTAATGATGACTTACTATTTTGATCCTACAATGTATAGAAGTGTTGTTGAGGCCCTGCAATATCTAACTTTGACAAGGCCAGATATTGCATTTTTAGTTAACAAGCTTAGCCAATTTGTCACAGCTCCCACTACCTCTCATTGACATGCTTTTAAAAGCTTGCTTCGTTACTTGAAGGGCAACTTATCTTTTGCCTTGGAGTTCAAACCTTCATTTGCTCTTCATGTTGAAGCTTTTTCTGATGCTGATTGGGCTAGTTGCCCGGATGACAGGAGATCAACAGGAGGCCATTGTGTCTTCTTTGGAGGTAACTTGGTTGTTTGGAGTTCTAAGAAACAGGAAGTAGTCTCTAGAAGCAGTGCTGAATCGGAGTATAGGGCAGTAGCAAACGTTGCTACTGATATCTTATGGTTGCAGTCTTTGTGCAAGGAAATAGGTGTGGTGCTGGTATCTTCACCTCCAAATATATGGTGCGATAATCTTAGTGCTATAGCACTAGAATCAAATCCAGTCTTCCATGCAAGAACAAAATATATTGAAGTGGATATTCATTTTGTGCGTGAGAAAGTTGCTGCAAAATAGATCTCGGTTGGCCATGTACCCGATGCTGATCAAATTGCTGATGTGTTTACTAAAACATTGGTTACCTCTCGATTTCATTTGCTATGAGAAAAACTGCTTCTTAGGGAGAAAGGATGATAGAAGCTTGGTTTATGTGGGGTATGTTAGATTCTATAAATAACTGAATGGAGTGAGAGTGAGTTGGAGTTGTTAGTGTGGTTGTTAGAGTTTGTTAAAGGTTGTTAGCCAAAGTTATTAAGGGTTGTGTGTAGAAGACGTTAGAAATATCTAGTAGTATCTTAGGTAGATCTAGATTGTTGGAGAAGGAAGTCATGCAACGCATGCATGTGCTCTATAAATAGAGAAGTGATGTACTGCAAATGTTATGATTTTATATACTTCTTATTCTCTCATAATGAAATACTTTCTCTTTCTCATATCTCTTTTCTACTCTCTTTACCTCTCTTAGTTTAGTTTAACATATGGCTATTAATCAATCTACAATTTGCATTAAAATATTGTAAGTTACTTCCTTAATTAATACAATAAGGATAACAATGTAAATTACTTTTATTGTAACCGCCACTTTCCTTATTTCATGGATTTACATCAATTAAATTATGGTAAATATCTTAAGCGATATTATACTCATTCGTTAATTTATCGTGGATCTTTGATTCAAGGATATATTACGTATCATTAAACATTTAGTATACACATACAATTATATAAAAAGCAAATGCATTATAATATAATAAACAAATTAATATGATGTAATTGAACTTAATGCACTAATTAAAATAATGTAATACATCCACTAAATTACTATAATGCAAAATATTAATAGAACTATTGTTAACCTGGTCGAAATTAGATTAATATATTAATTCCAGTAGACAGTGTAATGCATCACATAAAAAAAATCACATGTAATTCGATGCACTAATCTGAATAATGTAATGCATCTAAATAAGTACTAGTATGCATTTTTTTTATTTAAAAATGTTTAGGTGAATGACATGACCACAAATTATTCTTTGTATTTGAAAGAAAACACAAAAAAAAAAACTTTAGATTAGACTATTTAATTGTCACTTTTAAAGTCAAATAGCATGTTTGTATAAATATACTAGAATGCATTATATTTATACCATAATGCATTATATTTATAAAGGGGCCAATTATACTTTATGGCCCAAACTTTGAGAATGTGTTCAGTTTGTGGCCTGAACTTTACATAATTCTTAAAATGACCTCTATTTTTGGGTAGTGTTTAATTTTCGGCATAAATTTTATATAATGCCCAAATTTACTTGAACTTTGTGTTGTGTTATATAAATTCTATCATGTGACCAAATATTTATTAATGAACGTACAAAGTAAGGGTTAGCACGGGTTGGTTAACCATTTATTTGCGATACAAAAAATTTGACCATTCGATTTTTTATCAGTTATGTTAACTATTAAAAAATTAAAATGAAAAACCACAAATCAAATTAGCGGTTAATTAAAAAATCACAAACTACTATTATTTGTAAACAAATTCAATTCGTTAAGCAAACAAGATTTTCTTATATAAATTTAATTTCCAATGATCAAATTTTAAATTTTAAATCATATAGATTATTACATATGATGTACTAACAATTATGATTAATACTTTAAGCTAACTAGTATGTGTGTCTCGTGGAATGGACTGGTACTTCAAATCAAATTTTCTACGGTTTTGGAACCCGTACAAACTTGCCAAAAACAATTCTAATATATAAATATAAAACTCAATTCGGCCCTTTATGCATTGTTGGGCATATTGATTTTACTCGTCCGCAATATTTTTTTAATTTAAAAAAAATTAATCAATTTAATAATTTTTTGTAGATTAAATATTTTTAATCATATGAAATATTGGAAAAAGAATATTTGAATTTTAATTATTTAATATTATATTTTTAATTATAAACAATCAAAAATTTTCAAAATTTTTTAATATTATATTTACAAAATCAATATTGAAAATGAATTTTAATTGATGTTTATGCTGTAAAGTATATATATGGGTTGACTATTTTAAGCTTGATATTCGATTGTCTCGTAAAAATTTTAGATGGACTTTCAAGAATGATTAATTTTTTACTTCAATTTTTGAAGTCTAACCTATCCAAATCCCAAATCCCAAATACTCTTAGTAGGCAGGTCAGGTCGAGTCTGTCATGACAACTTTATTTGTGGTATATATGTTGATGAATGAATTATTAAAAAAATCGATAGTTGATTATCAAAATTATTTTAGCATATGTATCAATAATCCAAATAAATTACATATCTTACTATATAATTTGTAATATTATTATATATATGTTGACTCATAAGAAAAAAATCTCTAACTGAGAAATGTGAAAATATATCAACATTCATTTTAATAAATGAAAGATTGTGATATTTTTTTCAAAATATCTTATTTATATAATATTATAATTTGCATACCTATTATGATGAGAAATATTTATAATCTTAATAATTAATTTTAGATATATGAATGATATAGATTCTTTCATTCCTATAAATATATATTTTTCTCATGATATATATATATATATATATATATCCATTTAAAGTGTCATAACTTGTTAATATATGAAATTTATAAATCAATGAATTAATAAACTAATAAATATGATTTTATAAATAAAATTAAAAAAATTATTTATTAATAATATGTAGAAAATAAAATTTTAAAAAATAACATAACTATAAAAAAAAAAATTGAACAACACCTTAATGTAAATGTCATTTTAAACATTTTGTATAATTTACCCTTTATAAAGACAATGCATTAAAATATACTACATCATGCATTAATTTTTGTGTCCGATTTATTTGGGCAATTTTATTCAATCCCATAATTTGCGTCATTTCCATATAAAACTAGATCCTGTATAATTTATGTTGTCAACTTTACCCTTAACTAGTTAATTAAAATAAAAAATTAGCTAAAAATAATTAATGAGTAAAAAAATCTAGCCTTTAATTTAATATTGATCAATGTATTAGAATTATTCATATTTCTCACTTAAGATAGTATTCTCACTTAAGACATGGTTCTGACTTGATCATACTCCTATATATATTAAAGATGATCCACTACAAGGAAAATATGTTTTATAATAATATTAAATTCACATTGGAATATCTTTTTCTTAAGGATTTAAGTGATATATTAAATTGGATTTTTTTTACTTTAAAAAGTCTTTATATTTAAAAAAATCATAGACTTCGTGTGGAGTTTGACTAACTTTTTTTTATTGATTTACATGAATTTTATAAACATGACAGGATTGTGGAATACACATATTATTGATTTACATTGATGTCTATAGACCTCGGTGCGGGAACTATTGATACAAATACTATAGAACACACTAGTATATAAAAAAAAAGTTATCGAAATTGTTTCTAAAAATATACCAAAAATACATTGTTGGATAACAAGTTAATCCACAACAAATAAATGAGTGAAAGTATGAAGACTCCAAGAGATTTGGAGTTCATACTTTAAGTTCAACGAATGAGTGTGGTCACGTGTGTGGCTGGATCTTGTACTCAAGGTTGGGACCTGCAAGACAAGACCGGAGAAGGGGTCGGGTTTCTTCGGGAAGAGACTCCAACGCTCAAGTTAGTCTATGATGTTTTAAGTGTAATGCAATGAACTTGCTAGAAAAATATGCAATAGTTGACAAGGTTGTATATGAAATGAAATGATGGGTTAATATAGTTAGGTATATGAGGGGTAGAAAGGCCATACCATATTGATAACAACTCTAGACATGAGATACAATTAACCAAATCCTCTCCAATAACATAGAGTCATGTCATCAGTGGTCCCGAAAGGTGGTTATCACCTTTCCACGTGGCAAGCATGTATTCTGAACCATGTCAGGAGCGCTATGACATGCGACAATGCTTTATTCCTCTAAAACGCGTTGTCCCAAACCTTAAATAGGACAAAACTATCTTTTTGGGCCTTAGCTCATTTAAGGGAAAGGTCCTTTACAAAGCTCGGAAAGCTCTACTATGCAAAGCATTAAGGGTTTGTTAACTCAAAGCCCTTAATTGTGTGATCCACTAATGTGGCAGACAGGGGCGGACGGAGGTGTGGGCAAGGGAAGTCAATTGCCCACCATTCATTTTTCACATGAAAAATTTATTATACCCCTAGTAATTTTAAAATATTAAAAAATATTAATTATTACTAAAATAATAGTTTTTTCTTCAATTCCCAAATTTATTCTAGTCATGTTCACGAATCCATTATGTAGACCCCGCTTTTGTCACTTCTAATGATCTTTCTTAAACTTCCGAATTAAATTTTATGTTTGTTATGCAATTCTCAAAAATCTTCCAACACTCTTCTTCTAATCAAAATCGACGCTGACGGCAACAAGATTAACCAATTTAAAGACACAAGTTTTGAAAAATTATTAAAAAAAGAGAAAAAAAATAAGATGTAGTTTGATGATACTTTTGTTATTTGATTTGATTTAAGATTCAATTTGATCATTGTTTGTGGTGTGCATCATTCGATCAACTAAATGAACGAATGATAATTTAGTAGTCTATATTGAAAAGAATGTATTTAGTTGTGTTCTTAAATCCTAATGATGCTATTATGCATAATTTTCAGAATATGACAATGGTCGAAGCGAACTATAAATTAGATCTTTCTTAATTATTTGTATAATATACTTTACTATATCTTTTTGCATTTTATAATTTTTGTCTCCCCTTAGTTTAAATCTTGCGTCCGCCACTGGTGGCAGACCCTTCTCGTTATTCAATACATTTCTTATAATAATGATAGATCCATATACAAATATTTAATTAATGATTTTATAAATAAAAATAACTTAGGATATATGCTATGTTGATATTCGTCCATATCAACATTAGTTCAAAAAAATGTATTATAAGCTCTTGAAGCGAATGGCTTCATCCAAATTTGGGATCTCTTTGATAGCATCCCAAGTTATATAAGCTCTTTCTCTTTCTCTTTTTTCTAGTATGGTATCTCTTTTTGTCTAAGATGATTGAACTCCTTCAAAAATGCTTGTTAGTTTTTTAATCTCTTCCATGAGATAATTTTGAATGATATTTTTAGTAGAGCTATAATTTGTTTCATATTGAGCTCTATTTCTTTTGGGTTGATTTCTTTTTTAAGTGGAGACCTTGAACACTTCAAGAAACTCTGAAGGTGGTGTTGAACCAAATGGTGGATCATTTTGAGATAGTCCTACAAATATCTCATTTTCAAATCATAATTTAAATCTTTTATGCATACATCATCTCCTAATATCCTTGCATCAGTAGTACTACCCAACCCAATGGAGCTTTTTCCTAGACACCATTTCCTACTACAATTTCCAAGTCCTCATAATCATGACATTCTCCATAGCGCAAGTTCACGTCTTTTGGGTCATCCTAGCATGAATAAAGGAATTTTTTTTTTTATTAATTCACTATATTTTCAAAATAAAATTATTCTATAATATTATTGTAATATGATGCTTAAGAAGTTTACCTCTAAATATGCATATCATACTTAATCTGAAGCTCTAAACTTATTAGTAGTTTGGTCATACCTAAAATCAGAGCTAAACCTCATAAGGTTTGGATAAGATAACCAATGATTTTGAATCCATTTGAGATGACTTTGGTAATTATTATATGTCTTATTACACATATGACTTTTATTAAGAACAAAAGTATTCTTTCTTCCACAATTTTTTTGTTCAAAATACCACTACTATCACGTCATCTGTGAGCCGCAACATCAACATAACAATTAGTCACTTTGTTCATTAATTCATTGTTCATATGATGTCTTTCTTTTTGTATCTTGTTGTGAATCCCCATGATATATAATACTACTATATTAATAGAAACAAAATAGCTTATTATGATATATACATATATAGTTACTTAATACCTTAAGGCCTTGTTTGATATGCTTGTTTTGGTAAGATTCATAACTTATCGGATGTATTATGTTTGTTTGATAGTAAAGTTTATTTATCTTGAAGACCCAAGTTAGATAGAGGGCCCGCCAATAAAACACTATTCTGCCATAGTTAAATAACCCATAGAATTGGTATGTTAAATACATGAATGATGAACAGTGTTGGGAAACAATTAGGAACCTATTTTATGTTGGTAAAGTTGTTAAGTGATGCTTATAATTTATGTTGGTAGGAACCCATTGTGTGTGTATTCATTGTTAAGTGATGCTTATAATTTATTGTTTTTGTCTAGCATAATTAGAATTTGCAAAATACTAAGTGTAAAAGGACAAAATCTCACACTCAGTGAGTTTAAATAAGTGAGTTGTAATCTCGTCATCAACGAGTATAAATAAGCGAGAGTGAGCTCAAAATCAAGGAGGATAAATAAGTGAGGAATCCAAGATTAAGTGATTCATCAATCTAGTTTTGATCAATCGTGAACGTAAGAGGTTTTCCCGAACCACGTTAAATACTGTGTGTTTGTTATGTCTTACACTGGTTTTTTTGATTCCTTGTTTATCACTCACCAGCGAGCAGATCACAATTTGCGAGTTGTGCATTTGAATCAACATCTCAAAGAACACTCGGTATTAATAACAAAATATTTTCTAACTGTAGAGCAGATCAACATACACACAACTTCCATACAAGATCTTTATTTGGACAGATCATCTGGTATGCTCCAACTAGTTGTCGGTCTATCTACTCCATAGACAGATCACTCACGCTTTGTGTCGAGAATCTTACTTGAACAAATCACTCTCACTCCGTATCAAAGGTGCTAATCTGTTATACTTCACAGCCATCTGTCCAGTACAGAAGCTATCTCGACCTACTGTTCTAACAACACGCGCAAAAATTTGTATACTTTGGTGTATTACCCCCCGACCCAACAAATAATATTTTATTCGACTTTAATATTTGATAACGCTGTGGTTTTTTCACTTCCCAATCTCGGATATTCAAATCAATTTCATGTACTTTTCTTCACCACTGTAGCTTTCTCATCTATTTCATGATCCGATTTCTCATCTATTCAGCTATTTTTTTTTTTATAATTTTCATGGATTTTAAAATAGCTTTTTATGTTATTACACCTCCATTCACATATATACTTTCAATTTTTTGATTCAACAAGGGGTTCGAGTTCACCATCAGCTAATAGGAGAACAACTCATTCGACTACTGGTTTGTCTGGAGAAGGTAAGTGGGTGTTCGACTAGTGTCAGCATCGTTATTTTTGTTTCTGAATTATCTTCCAAGGTAAAGCCCATGTTTTTAAAGCCCTATTTTTTTTTTGCTTATTTTTTGTAACAAATTCAAGAAATTGGGTTGTTTAGGAAGAGCTTCATTATATTATTCAAACAATTTGCGATTAGTGTAATTTAACTGAGGATATCTACATTTTTTAATTTTTGTGAAATATTTTTTAAATTTATAAATTTAAATTTTATTTCACAACCATTTGTGTGGATATAAAATTAGTTTTGTTAACTATAAACCAAGGTTCAAAAATTATTTCATGCATATCGAAGCATGTGTTGTGCAGTCGAAGCAAAATAATAATTTTTACCCAATATTCTTGAAACTCTAGTAAGGATTTGAATTTCTATTTTATATTTTATTTCATGTTCTCTTTGAAACCGCGGAGAGTGATACTACAATTCCATAAAACATTTCCAAAAGAGGCTATACAGGTTGCTCGACTCACGGTAAACCATTTTCAACACTATAATGACCGACTTTATTCATCGAAGGTTTCATATGATGCTTCGTTAGGGTACATTTAAAGAAGACTATAAATTTAAAGGTGGGGAGTTTCATGACTCGGAATATATTGTGAATCCAAGTGAAAAATGTTGGAAAAAATTGATCAAAGTGAGTTTAAATTACAATTTTTTATGTTGGTTAAATTTTATTGTATAATATATGATTAAATTATTTCATATTTTGTAGATAAATGCATTTGCACTGACCTATCACTTTAAGGGTGAACTCGAATTCAATAAGCTATGCATTCTATTTGGTGTTGAAGACATCAAGTGTGAGAATTCAAATATTGTTATTAATGTGAGTTCCACTAATGAAGAAGAAGGTCGAATCAACCGAACAATAGTAGTTTGCAAAGAGGAAGAAGTCACTTCGCCAGTCTTCAATGGTACTAGGCGAAGACTTTTCGACACAGATGAAGGTGATGTTGATCGTTTCTCAACCAATAATGTAGACCCCAGATACACGTTTATTCCTCCTAATTGGGACTCGCGTATTCCTCCTACAAAATGGTATCCAATGAAATAACAAGGACAAAAATCATCGTCTATTGCAAAGAATGGTAGTTCAAGCTCATATGTGTCGTCTAGCCCAAAGTCCTTGAATTGGGGACCATTTAAATGATTGAGATTTAGTTAATCGGTAAGGACTGAACGATATTCAACTACATTAACGACATGAAATGTATTTAAATAAGTTTAGCTTCTCAAGTTATCCATTTTCGTTTATCTTGCACTTCTTATTATGCACTTATTTTCATAATCAATGTATTGTACTGCCTCTCTTTTGCGATTAACAAATGGGATTTATTTCTCATTGGTTTAGTCTTCCTATTTACAAATAGAGTTGTGTATTCAAGTCTATGTACAAAATGCAGTTTGAACAAAATACTCGAATCTTAACTAATCTTATGTATTCAAACTTGTAGATTATTGTAGGTCCACAAATTTACAAATTTATTAGGTAGAACTAACATAAAGCAAATAAAAATAATTTATAACATTTACTAACTCCGTCATAACATGGGGACATAAATATAGATGTTCACAAGTGACATAAATATAGTTGTTCACATCACAAAACATGGCAATATCACAGAATAGTTAATTTGGACACTAAATAACTAAACTACACAACATAGTTTACAAGTGACTTCGGCAAAAATCACCACAAAATAACATAAGTCTAAAATCTAATCCCCCAAAATCAGTTCAGTCACTCGGTACTACTTAATTAATCCGTTGAGTTTTAAGGAGGTGTTCCACATAACTAACACATGATTCTCGATTCATACCCTTCCAAATGTCCAATCGTTCAGCATTGAATGCCACTAGCTCACAAACCACAAACCTATTTTTCAGAGACAAGCCTGGTATCAACTCAAGCTGCTCGAAAGTTTCTTATCTTGCCTTTCCCATATCGAACTCATATCCTATGTGGTTTGCTAGGTGCTCTTGTATGTTGTTAAGAATGAGTCATCTCGCTTACCAACTCGCATACACCTTGCAGTTCATCATGCATCTTTCGCTTCTTATTATTCTTCTTTGAATGTTGTTCATCTATATTGTTAGTCCCGAAAGAGCAAGATTGGTGTGTGTGTGTGGTGGAATACACCAATTCAAGCTTTTAAGATTTTCTCGTTTTTAGATTAATGAATAAGGCTTAAGCACACTTAATAGCTAAGATAGCTTGGGTAGCAAGTTAAGTTCTTCTTGTTAGGAAGATTTAAACTTGCTCAAATATGACCTACTGAAGTGATTAACTCAGATTAAGTATAACTTTACAAGTTAAACTCAAACTAAGTTGTGTGTGGAATTTGGTGGTTAAATGCTCTTGTTAAATGAAAAACGTTTTCTTTACTCAAGATATTAAGCAAACCAATTTAAGAATGATTGTGAGGAAGATGATGAATAAAGTAAACAAGAAAATAAATAATGCAAGTAGTTAACGTGGTTCGGGATAAAATTTCCCTTCGTCCACGGATTCGATCAAGATCTAGATCGAAATCCACTAAGCTTCTCCTTTCTTTTTACTCGTTGAGTACGAGCCACAAGAAATATCAAAACTAGATATTTTCTTGTGATTACACTTCTTCTTCCAAAGACTGAAAACTACAATCTAAGGAATACAAACTTTTGGATCAAAACTAGATCCTAACTTTTGGTTTGGTAAATCAGTTTTCCAAAAACTATAATCTTCAAGCAAGGTAAACACTCAAGAGAATAAGATCCCACAAATCTAATAAGATCGCACCAACCATCCGATAATAAAGCCTTTTCCTTATTCGCAGGACATATATCGTAAGTAAAATCATCATAATCTGAATCTCCATCGTCAAGAGTAGAATGAGTCAAACCATCAGTTGGTTCTAAACAAACCACAGATGTATTATCACTAACCAGAGATTTTTCAAATTCAAGCACATCAACATTCACAAATTTCAACCCAACCGAACCAATAATCATACACATATTCCCAAAATCTGATTCTGACTTCAAACAACATCGATCATGCCCATCCATTCTGTAAAAAAAAGAAACCGAACCAACGTTGATATCACACCAATTCGATAAAACAGCGGAAATCAGATCATTGAAACTTGAAACTTGTGAATTGTTGACAACCAACGTCTCCTCTCTATACTTAATCAACAATGAGAAACTGCAATCCATTAGGAAACAAAAATTCGGAACAAGGAAGAACCGACGATGAAAACGGAGAAACCGTCGAAACAAAAAAATGAAAATTATAACAGAAAAAATAGGCAATTGAATCTGAAAAATGTAGTAACAATCAACCCAGCATCAAACGATCAAATATAGAAGAAGAAATCTTTGAAAAAAGGAATAATGGACGGCAAATCATGCAAAATTTGATTCACAGATGATTTTCTGCAACCGTTATTGATATTCCCATAAATAAAAAAATTAAAAAATATAATTAATACACTAAGGTTAAAAACGTGAAACCACATCAATATTTTGGGTTTAATTGAACAAAAGTGTATTAGAATGGACCTATATGTCAATGAGAAAAAAAGGTGGTTTTATTTGACTACAAGTTTACTTAAGTGGACCTTATAGACATTAATCCTACAATTAATCAATAATAATAGTCCAATAGTATTAACTAGATTAAGTCCAACTGATTAATGTAAAGGGGTTTGGCCCATGTAGTGATTGATCATGGGCTAAACATGTTGTAGTAAAGAAAAATGATAAGGCCCAATTATAGGTGGCCCAAACCTATAGATTTCTTACTTAAGCGGTGTCCCCCCCTCTCCTCATTTACAGACTCCCAGAATTGAAATCCAGAGGCCACGAAGCCTCCTTCTCACGTGCCCATCGTCATCCAGCTACATCGTCGCCGCCTTCTTCCTCTTCAACTCGTTACAGTCTCATTTCCTTTCTTTTTTACTTAAATCTTAATATCTATAGATTTCTTCTTCTTTTTTTCTTTTACAAATTTTAAATTTTGGTTTTTTGTTGAAGGCTCAAATTTCAGATTGTTTTCAAATGAATCTGTCTCTATTCTTATTTAATCGTGTAAAGACTTCGGTTTTGGGCTAAATGCCCAATTTTTATTTTCAAGTCTCACACTCCTCTCAATCGGTTGACTTCCGTTTTGCTACAAGCATAAGTATACAGCCCCTTCCCTCTTCGGTAGCCACGGAGATGACTTCGGGATCTCCGTTTTCAGTAATGAAGCGACAAGGGCTTCATTTGCAGCCGTGCAGTGAAGTTGAGGGCTCCGTTTGCAGCCGGGTTGCCTCGAACAGCAACAGGGCAGCTCTCTTCGCGAGTTTTTGACCTAGACAGCAGCGCCGAACTCATTTTCATCAAGCCTTGCTTCACCATTGATTCGGGCAGTGGGTAATTTCCAACCTTCTTCTCTTTGAATATTGTTTTAATTAATATTATTGGTATGTTGAGAGGTTATGCATTGTAAGAATTGTTTGGCTTAGTTTGCCCTTTTGTGAACTAGATGTTATTCATAAAGAAGGAGATATGTGAAACTACTCTTAAGTAGGGAAAACATCTTATGTCTACCCTACTGAAGGCTTGACTATTCTATGTTAAACATGTTTTGTTGTTCTAAGTCTTAAGCATAAAATAGAAGACATTAAACTGGATACGAAACTGAAAAGCTAACATTGAAAAAGGAATTATAATATCTTAACTTAAATATAAATAACATACTTGAAGGTTAAATGAGAATAGAAGAAGAATGTGTTGCTTCTTAGATGTCTATCTTTCTCCGGCCCTCTCCTCTTTTCCTTGTTTCTTCTTTGCAGCACAGATGATGCTTTAAATTTCATTGGGCTTTTTATTTTGTAATTAGGTTATTTTGTATAATTGGATATTTCATTGCATAGATGATGCTTTAAATTTCATTGGGCTTTTTATTTTATCATCTTGAATTTTATTAATCTAATTGAGCTCTTAATAAATAATTAGGAGATATTTCATATTAAAGCTAATAGCATGGAATAATAATAATAATACTATATATATGTATATATAATTATTATTTGAATGTTTCAATATTCTACAATAATAATTTAATTAGATATTTAATCAATAATCAAATATAAATTCAAGCACGTCACAGTTAAACGTTAAAGTTGTTGCGTAATTATCGTATTTGAAACTCATCAACAAAATTTTAATTTCCTACGGATATGATACCCTATTTAATATTAAAACTCGATATTTCTTTCGAATTAAAAAAATAACGGGTTATTACACCTTTGTCTTGACGTGTATAAGCCCCACGACACACCATCGGACAATTTTTTCATGCCCAATGCATGCAATCGATGCTACCGAGCATGCCGGTGAAGCTCCATTAGGCGTTGAATATCTTGTTGGTTTGGTCGCCTCAAATATTGAGACCCAAAAGCCTCAACAACGGCATGGCAAAAACATTTGAGGCATTCAATGCCCGTTGACTCGGCAACCCGGAGATACTCGTCGTATTGATCGGCGGCACTTTCATTTGCAAGTTGCCGGATTGCAACCGTGTATTTTTGTAGTAACGTGAACCCTTGACGGCCCGTAACATCCGTACGTTGTCGGAAGTATTCTTCACGATTCTCCAAGGTCGTGACAATGCAAAGAAATAATTCTCTCCGCATACGAAACCGATGTCGGAAATAATTGTCAGGGAATGTTGGATTTTGGTAGTAGTAGCCGTTGTATAGACGTACGGAGGCCTCCTCTCAATCCCCCTTGATAAAGGCTTTCTTCTTTTTTTTTGGACTTTGGGAGTCGGATGTGCCGAGTGATGCTAGATATTGATGACCCGCCTCCATAATTTAAATAAGAAGAGATTTTGGAGAGAAATATGAGAAATGATATAGATAGAAGAGTGGATGAAGGTGTACGAAGAATGAAATGAATTGTGGTATTTATAGATGTAGATAATTAAAATTTTAAAAATATAATTTAAATAAAAAAATAGGGGTGGGGCGCGGGAGTCCCCCACCCACAGCGCCCTTTTTTTCCCGGCCTCCAGCGTCTGAAGCCCGCCTCTGTCCTCTGAGCCCCGCCGCCAGCGCCTCCCTGCCCCAGCCTCCCACGCCCGATGCCCGCTTGCTGCCCAAGCCTCCCGGGCCTCTCCCCGCTGCAGATGCTCTAACTGTTTTATTATTCTTCGGCAATCTTTTTACTATGACATAATTAAATTGACAAAAGACATAACACACGAATCTAATTTTTTATAAATGTACTCCATACAATTATGGTGATTGACGAAGCTATGCCAACAACCATTGATGGAATATTAGTGAAGATAATAAGCTTGTTCGATTTATCATATTTACATTGCAAAGTTCAGAATAGTAAAATAGTTTTCTATAGTATGTAGATCACAATTTACACCTTGCATACCCTTTAATAGCAATAATCTATAATAAATAAATAAAGAATAAAGTCGTCATAATTCCTGACGAAGAGCTAGTTGTATTTATTTTTTCCCAAAGAGAGAGAATCCCCAGGATGGGTTAGAATAATTCTGATTAGCAAATTAACTGAATTGGGCCCCACTGCGGCGCTCAGTTATATGTGTGTATATATATAGATATTATATGTAGCAACAAAATCCTGAGCAGACAGCAACTCTCAAGTCTAGAATCTAAGGCGAGTTGAAGAGTAATAAGTTGAATAATCAGCTCTGATGGAGGACTACGAGTTGACTCGTTCAATTCACTCAACTCGTTCACCCTTTATATGTGATCTACCCTCCACCTAAACCCAAACCCAGTTCCTATCATATCCTATCTTCCATTCCTAACACCAATAGTTAATATTTCCTCAATCTATCATCATGTACGCCTCAACGGACTACCAGAAATTCTCCGGCACCAACGCATCTCCGGCGCCGGACTCTGCCACCACTGCCACGGGAATTCCGTTGAGCTCGACTCAGCCCCCTCTGCCCCCCAAGACCCAGGTCGCCTGGTCCACTGGCCTCTGCGATTGTTTCTCCGATGTCCCCAACTGTATGTTTTCATTTCAATCGTGATGCTGACGCGCGTATATATTCATTTTTAATCCTTTGTTGACTTGTGTTTATTAAATTTAGGCTGCTTGACCTTCTGGTGTCCTTGCATTACATTTGGCCGGATTTCTGAGATTGTCGACAAAGGATCCAGCTGTAAGTTTTTTTATTTTTTTTTTATTTCATTTTTTGGTATTATTTTGTTTAGATATATAATTACAACTTAGATCCACATAGTAGCTATGATTTAAAAATATTTCTCTATAAAGTGGGATGAAAGAAGAATAAATGGTAAAATTAATGAAAGTATAAAGTATCTGATGCGATGAGTTAAGTTGTGAATAAAAAGAATGAGGAGTTAGAATTGATAAGGATATGCTGGGATGCATGCAGCATGTGTGGTAAACGGAGCAGTGTACACAGTGATAGCGTGCGTAACGGGGTGTTCCTGCTTATACTCTTGTTTCTACCGCTCCAAAATGAGGCAGCAATACTCTCTAGAAAAATCACCTTGCGGCGATTGCTTGCTTCACTGCTGCTGCCAGTCTTGTGCTCTCTGCCAAGAGTATCGCGAGCTTCAGAATCGTGGTTTCGACATGTCCATTCGTAATTTTTCCTTTCTATATATAACTTAATTTTCATTTAAATGCACTAAATCTAATCTATCAATATTATTATTTTCAATTTTCCAGTTTTTTAATTAATTTTGATTTGATATATGTGGTTGCTTAATTAGGATGGCATGGGAATGTGGAGAGGCAGAATCGTGGGATAGCCATGGCTCCAATCGTTCAAGGAGGAATGACCAGATAATTTAAGGATGCATGTGCATTTATATATTGTATAATAACGCCTTCTTGTGTGTTTAATTTGTGACATTCTAGAGCAATATCTTAATGTTGTAATGCCGCTGTTGTACTTTCTGTCTTTCTTAGTTTTTTTTCAATTCACCATCCAACAATTAACAATTACTCCCTCCCTCCCAACTAGTTTAAGAAGTTAAAGAGTGTACTTTTCGACACGAGAATTAAGGAGTTAAGAGTGTAGTTAAGTGTATGTTTAAATTACAAAGTGATAATAGGAATATATATTATTTAAATTTATGTGTAATAAAAGTTTCCTAAAAAGGAAATAACTCAATCTAGTTGGAATGACCCATAAAAGAATATGACTCAAGTTAGTTGGGATAGAGGGAGTAAAAAAAGAATAATATATAAATCAAATCCAATATCAATGTACAAAGCGTAAAATCCCTAATTGAAGAACAAAGCAAAACAATATGGAAATAATCAATGTTGTAACTAATCTATGAAATCAAAATACAAACTGGAAAGCGAAATTAACTAAACTAGTGTTTGAAATCGCACCCATCTATAAGATTATTACTACTTCTTTTTCTGTTATTCTTTTATGTGAAAATTCAGGATGAGAACCAAGTTCAGGTAACCACAATAATAGAATTAAGTGGCACGTGATAGAGAAAAATCTTACTGCATCCCTACTGTATTGTTAGTGTTTCCAACTTCTTTATAATAATTAATAACTAGCAGTAATAGATCATTCTTATAATTTAGAATGTGAATATCTCACATTACAGTATTACTATACCCATAAATTCAATATATGACAAAAATATATTGTAAACAAAACTGTTTAAGATTTAATATATTATTAAAGGTAAACAAATATAATGCTAGACAAAACCAAACTAATCAAATATTTGTATTAAGAATTTGAGTTTTCATATTTAGCAGTAGTTTAGTTTAATTATAAGATTATTGATAGAATAATTATCTTTAAATAACTTCTTTTATATTCGTAATCATTTATTTCCTATATGTTTTTATGAATTTCATTGTTATGTTCCCTTAATACTTAAATTCGCGACGTTATAACTACTAATATAACCTTAATAAAAATATCTAACTTACATAGAATATTCGCGATGTTGTAGTAACGACACGAATGATCTCTGTTCTTATCGATAAAACATGTCACAAAGTTTATGCTATGATGTTACGAATTGGACGAACGACTCTCGTTCATATTGTTCGCCCCAAAATATTTGTGTTTACTTGAATATGAAACTAATGATACATATCATACTAACTCATTATGTTGGTACCAAGGGAGAAATTATAAGAACAACTATAACTAATCTAAAATTAAATTAGCATTTATTATTTAATGTTTACTATCTTAAATTAATAGTTTTCACTTTAACACTTAGAGTATGTGAGGCTTCAACAACGAATACGATTTCTAGAGTCTTTGAAGTCAATTAATCACTTTAAACTTTGTAATAAAATTTTAACAAATATGACGTAGGAAAGGTCCAGTAAATTCCAATTCCACTACTTCAAAACACAGATTGTTCGGTAACTACAAGTTAGCACGCCTTATGCTTAAATTTAATAGTTGAAGATCAACAAGTTCTTTAGAACAAGGCCCCATAAATATAGGAATATAGGGGCCCCAAATATTAAATAATTACATGTTCAATTATTTTATTTTTATTTTTAAAAATCTTTCTCTCTTTAAAAAATGTTAAAAAATCAACATTATTTGTATATTTGACACGTTACATTTGGACACGAGTATAAAGAAAGTGATTTTCTTTTTGTGTAAAATGGTGGACTTAATAAATTTGACTAATTTTTCAATGATAAATTGTTTCATTTTTTGAAAATAATCTATTATTATTGAAACACTTTAATATAGTAAGCATGTCATGAATAATGAAACGGATGAAATTTTATTTTTAAGTAATATTTTAATAAAATTTAAGGACCTAATTTTATAATTTGTACAGGGCCTAAATATTGATTGAGACAGGTCTGCCTCGAAAGTGTTATGAGTCACCTCCACTGCTTAAAAATCATAGCACCAATCGTAACAAGCACGGACTGTTCCAAATATTTTTTAAACGTCCAATTACTACTTGAAGAGGGCGCGTACCTCTTGTTAGGGTTTGTATACCTCAAAGCATGTTTTATGCTTATACGATATATCAGACTTGTTTTCCGTTTAACTTTAATGAGAATAAATGTTTCTATCATTGGTTTGTTATTTATTATCTTTATATATTGAATTGCAAACAAATCCATTTAATACAATTGTAGAATGTGTGGTAGATCGATGATCACAGAAGGTAACACAGTCAGATCCTTTGTAGTATAAAGTCACAATCTAGACAGACTTGGACAGTCTAGTCGGTAAAGGCTACAATATCATTTGATGCGAGAGCTGATCTTAGCCCGCAGAATGATATCGGTATGTATAAGCTGATACACATGCTTTGCGTATATATATTGAGAGGTTTCATAGTGGGATAAGTTCTACGTGTTGTTTCTTAGAATGAGGTATCGGAAATTAGTTCATTTCTTAATCTGCGATGATGACATTAGTATAAGCGATTGATTATACGCTGCTTTGATTCATCTATGCTTGCGGATTTTTCGTAACCCTAAACAATGATGGGCGGTAGTGATTGACTTAGCTAGAAGTGCTCGACTGTTAGTCGTACAAAATCGCGTCTCGATTAACATGAGTTGATTAAATCCGCGTCAGGCGTTCAGAAAGGTTTATTGCATAAGAAACTCGGCTGGTTGGAATTTATTCCTTATGTAGTAATTAAGGTCTAAACCGGATCACTCATGAATAAATATATTAATTAACTGTGAGTTGTCAGCAAACTCAATTAATTAATGAATTTAGTAAATCTTCAACACGGAAAATAATTAATTACAAGAGGGTTACATCCGTAATTTAAATGGATCAAGATGAGTTCAATATTTATCCTATAGTGGAGTCGATAAATATTTATAATGAAATTTCACTTTATTGTATTTTTATAGAGTAATTAATTTGATGTTAAATTAACTTAAATTAATTAGTTTAAGTTTAAGTTGGACCAAACAATTAATTAAATTTAATTGGGCCCAAAACTGACTTGGAAATTAATATAATTAATTTTAAATTATTCCAATTTGAATTTGAATAATAGATGGAACTGCAGGGAGATTAAAGTGGGAATTTAAATTCTATTATTTGAGATCCTATCTATTCACCTTACAACTCTAACATAGCCCAAAATATCCATAAAAAGAGTACAAGTGGGGGCCGAAAATCCTCTCCTTCCCCACACATATTTTCGGCCACTTCATAGAGAGATTTATCTCTCTATTTTCGAAAATTCAAGAGTATTCAAACGCTCTAATTTTCGTTCTTGTTTCTCTTTAAAATACCTGATAGATTCTTCCACATGATATTCAAGTAGTAGATTGAGAATAGGTTAGAAGTTTATGAGGTAGGATCGAAGGAGATCAAGTGAATATTCCATTGGAGTGGATTGTTGTTCGTGGCTAACAATCCAAATCGTTTTAATTCCGTAATTATATTCTCTTGTATGTATTAAATGCATAGAAATTAATTATTTATATAATTTATTAAACTTGTGGATCCTGCGCATTTATGAGCCCCTCATACGGGTTCTATCACCTCTCCACTTGAGAAAGAATCGTAATAGGCATTTTAACATAATATAATAAAATATATCTGTATCGAGGTTTTTGTTGTCTTGCTCAAGCTTTTAAGTGGCGAATATGGATAGGCAATTAAGTGGGTTTTAGCTCATCAACCCGGTGAGAGGGTGGTGGGGAGATATACTTTCTAGCTTGCGGGGCGATAAAGGTGGGTGGTTTGCTAGACTTCTAAAGAGACGGGTGGGTTCCGGGGAGAATACATCATTTTGGATTGATCGTTGGGTTGGGGATGTTCCCCTAAGCGATAGATTTTCGCGCTTCGTTGAGTTAAGTCTTAATAAATATTGCTCGGTGACTAATGCGGGGGTGCGGACGGACGAGGGTTGGAGGTGTGGATTTGGTTGGAGACATGAGTTAAGGAAGTGGGAATATAATGCTCTAATTAACTTGACTGATTTGTTGGAGTAAAGGAACAATCGAGCCTGACTGTTGGTGGTGGGAGTTGGAGGCTTCTGGTACATACTCGGTTCGTAGTGATTATAATACTCTTTTGAAAAGAAAGATGAAACTGTATGGGAGTGTTCCGAAAATCTTTAATATGATATGGGGTAATATGGCAACCCCGAAAGTGCAGGCGGCAGCTTGGAGAATTTTAACTCGAAGAATAGAAACGAAAGTCGAACTTACGGGAAGGAATGCACTACCCCTGAATATTTCGGTGGACTGCTCGTTATGTGGATCTATGGAGGAATCGATTGAACACTTGTTTATCGAGTGTAGTCGCACGCGAAAGCTCTGGTGGGGATGTCTTAGGTGGTTCGGTATTCAGGCCACGCTCTCAGGTAATGTTTCGTGAAATTTCATCCAATTTTGTCACCTTATTAGAGGTAATAGGATGAGGATGATGATGGCTGCTTTATGGGAGTCTATGGTGTGGTTGACCTGGAAACAAAGGAACGAACTAGTGTTTAATGATGGGGAATGGAACTTAGAGAAATTAATTGTTGGGATCAAAACAAACTTGTGGAGTTGGATTGATTTTAAAGCTCCTAATGTTGATGTCAATAATTGCTTTAGGTTGTGGATGTCTAACCCTTTGCTGGTACGTGGGTATCATTTGTAATGTATTGTTCATTGCTCTCTTATGTATCCTCTTGACATTTGTTATGTCACTTGATAAAAAATAATTTCTTTGATTATAAAAAAAAGACTAATTAATGCTATTAAAAAATGTTGAACATTTCCCATTGCACTCATGAATACAAATTATTTTGATCACTTAAAAAAAATAGTCAAAATCAAATTAGTGCTTTTTAATTCATTAATAATCTAAAATTAAAAAATAAATTTTAAAATGGAATTTGACCCAAATAACAAACTACACATATATCCTCAAAGTGTAGGGAAACCACGTACATAACCTTGAGATCATTGGTATAATTACAACACAGCCAAAAATCACCTTGTTTGGTTCTATATATGAAGACGGATCGAAGTTTATAAAATTATTGGATTAGGATTTATGTTGATTTTCAGTTGGGTGGTACATTAGTAGACTGCACCCAAGTGCTCCTCAGGGAGTAGTTATTTGATTTGTATGTTTTCTTCTATGATACGGGTGTTTTGATTCTGTAAAGGTTTTTAAAATTGCTTTTGATCACACATTATGTTATTTAGGCTAGGTGTGTGTATATATATAACAACAAAACTCTCAAATAGTGACACTTGTGTGTAACTATTGTGGATGTTACAAATTTTAAATGCATGTCACTAAAAATTTTAGCAACATTTAAATGTGTAATTCTTAAATGAAGTAATAATTTTAGTGACATGCATTTAAAATTTTGTGACACCTGTAATTAGGGGTGTTCATGATACGGTTAAAACCGTAAAACAAACAAAATCAAACCGTATTTTTGAGGTTTGATTCGGTTTGTGATTTGAAATATATGATTTGGTTTAATTTTCTATGAAACTATGGTTTACGGTTTCAGTTTGATTTTTTAAAAAATAAAAAGTAAACCAAACCGCAAAGCGCAAAACCGTAATATAATTATTATATATATTAATGTAAATAATAATTTTAATATAATACTCCCTCCGTCCCCCAAAGTGTTTAACGAATTTCCTTTTTGGGCCGTTCCCCAAAGTGTTTAACACTTGAAAATTTCTATTTTGAGACATAGTTTTTTCTCCCTTTTACCCTTTAAAGTTGTCTTATTTTCAAAATTGTCATATGTGGGACACAATCTTCACTCACAACACACCTTTCTAATTATACTTATTACACTTCTTACACATCATACACTAAGTCAACAACTTTTCTTAAAACTCATGCAAGTCAAAGTGTTACACACTTTGGGGGACGGAGGGAGTATAAGTTATGTATGTATATATGTTGTATATCATTATCATAATATATTAATTGAATTAATATTTTGTTTATATAATTTTTTAAATATAAATTATTTATTTATTTTATTTGTTAAGAGATAAATTATTAAATTATAATGATTCATTATCTAACAAATCAATATATATTTTTCTTAATTTCTTCTTCTTTACTTACTTTTTATAACTATATAACTCAAATTCTCAATTTGTAGAAACATATTAAATTTTTAAATAATTTATTTTATTTATTAGTTAAGTATATGTGTTATATTAGTGTTGACATTTTTTGTTATACTAAAAAAACGACACATAGGTGATAATAAATTTTATTTATCAAACTTTTATTTATATTTCTATTTATTTACTTTTTACACCACAACAAATAAACACTCAATAACTATACATTACACGAAAATCAATAAACACACCATATGATAATTAAATAATAGTAAACCGCAAATCGAACCGAATCAAACCATATTAATTCAGTTTGATTTGGTTCGATTTTGAAGTTAATTCAATTTGATTTGATTTCACAAAAATTATAAACCATATTTTATGGTTTAATTTGGTTTTCGTATAAAACCGTACTAAACCAAATGGCGAACACTCTACCTGTAATAATTATGCACAAATGTCACCACTTGAGAGTGTGACTATTTAAGTGATGTGATATATAGATATATACACACACGCATTTGGGTTGGTGCATGGAAGGATTCTGTGTAATTGGATGTGATTCAAGTTGTAATGAAATTAAACTTCCCATAGAAACTTGACTTGTTGTGATTCTCCAACAGCTTTTCATCATTTATAAAATCTATAATTTCGTTTGTTGAAGAACCTTTAGATCGCCTCTTATTTATTCGTGCTCAAACTTTTGTTTATTGATTTCACTATTCATTTTATACTATTAAATTTATATTTGATCCACCATAGTAAAATATTAACCTGGCCCAAAGAATTCTGGGTTGGGCTAGGCCCGTTCAGGATTCCTTTACCAGTTTCAACCTCAAATTTTGGATAAAGATACCAAGGAAACTCGAACTCGCCAGACTTTACTTGAGTTGGAACTCAACCCAGCCCGGTTCAATCCTTTGGTTTGAAGGGTTTTAGCTACACAGCCCATAGCTTCTCTCTTTGTTTTTTAATCTTTTTTTTAAATTACGTTATATTTCAGGGATAAATTTATTTTTTTTGAGAAGGATTGTTAAGAATATGTTCGCTATTTATGTTTTTACTACTTTATTTTTTAGGGATAAAAAAAGACGAGCCCCCGCCCGTGAGGCAGCGTAGGGGTTAATCGGGCCGTGATTGTCGCCCAATTTCACCATTTTGTTTCTTTAGATCCTTTCTTCTTTTTTCACTCTCTACTTTTGCTGCAAATCAGTTCTTAGGATTAATTTTATCCTCATTCATGTCTAGTCAACTACTCCACTTTGTTTCTTTTTTCCTTTGTGTTTTTCTCTTAAAAGGCACTTACTTTTATTTGCTTTTCCCTTTTCTCACACATTTTCACTGTGGTCTTCCTCACTTCACCCTGCCAGAAAAGGAGTAGGTTTTTATCGTGATAATAGGAAAAACTACCTATTTTGCAAAATGCACCAAAATGTGCATGTACAAAGTAATCAAAATTTAATATACATGTAGAAATTATCCACTTTTAATAAAACATATAATATTTTTTTACACTTTTTTTACACATTTTATTGGAATCAACATAAAGTGTAAGATTCTCTTACACAATTTATTAAAAGCAACAAATGTTGGTAAGTATAGATTGATGATTTATTCATTATTGAAGCTCGATCTTGACTCATTTTATCCACCAACTCATTTTATCTCTCAAATATACCAAGACACACTTCGGTTTCAAGCTCAATCTCAACCATTCTAAAGAAAATTAAGAGCGAGTCTCTCTTAAATTAAGTTTTGTGTGGGGTCCACAATTTTTAGAGAGTTTGTGTTGGTTTCCTCGTGGGAGGCTATCTAACTTGGGTCTCTCTACTTAATTTACATTTTACGATTTATGTATTTTTTTTTTTGAAATATTTGTTATGTATGAAATTTATTATTTTAAATTACAAATTTAAATTTAAAAATATGTAACTAAAATTTAATTAAAATTTTTTATTTATATTTTTTATTTAATTAGATTAAATTGAATAAGAAAATTAATTTAAATAAATTAATAAAAAAATATGTGAAAATATGAGATTGAAATAAGATATTTATAAATTAAATTATGTACTAACTCTGTCTCACTTTAAATGTCTCGTTTTATTATTATAATACACACAATGGAACATTTAAGATGGGATGAGGGGAATATTAAACTTAAAATGAAAAAGGGAAAAAAAAACCACCATGGACTTTGATAATGGTAATATTGGATGTTTTGATCTATATGCAATAGCATTACAATTCTTTTAGGGGGAAATTAAAATCGGATGACAGTCTCATACTTTATTTCACACACAATATATCAAACATATAGATTTATCATTTTAATTAATATTTATTAAAAATAAAAAAATGTTATAATATAACAAATCATAATTAATACATATTTAGAAAATAAAAAAATAAGAACTATATATCCTAATTTAAATTTATCAACCTTAAAAATTATTTAAAAATTAAATTAAATATTAAAAATAATTATATGTCCACCTGAACGAAACTGGATCTTGTGTAATCATATTAAATATTTGATGATATATGTACCTTTCTAAAAAATCGATCCTTGTTTATCATCACACATTGTCTAACCAGATCAAATTCTCTCTTGATACGTTCCTTAAAATATCCAATTCACTTCGAATTTCAATTTCCTTTCCAGGTTAAAAATCTTTGGTTGTCAGTTCAGGAATGTTTAGTCCATTTTTGTGTGTCATTGAGTCGTGTCTTGATTGATAGACATTTATTGGTTTTTATGCGTTTTAGTTCGTCTTTACGCCGTTTTCGTTTCTATATTGTAGTTGGATGTAGGAGTGGCGGAAGAAGTCGAAAGGAGCCAAATCGACGAATAAATGAGGTCGAGGAAGTTGTTCGAGAGTTGGTTAGGAGGTCACGGGCTAGAAGTGCGAGAGACAGGTAGTATGCCCATCCCAACGGTCATTGGGGGCATCGCGTTGGACAAGCAGTATGCCCATCCCAACGGGCGCTAAGGGTGCGACTCTGGCGAGACAGTATGTCCATCACAGCGGTTGTTGGGCGCGATTTAATGGCGACGTTTTAGCTATTTAAACCCGCGTTTTGACGTGATTTTTATCATTCTTTTTCCCCCTTTTCCATCTTCGAACCCTATATACACTTTTATTATATGATTTCTTTGTAATTTCGATTCAGGAAGAAGGATTGCGGCGCGAGTTTGACACTCAATCCAAGATTTAATCTTAGTAAGTATGTTGTCATTCTTATTTTTTATTGTTATATGGATTGATTGTCATTCTCTATTTATGGTTTTGAATCTCTTTGATTAATTATTGATTGTTCTTGATTCATGTTTTGATTAAATTTGTGTGTAATTGAATTGAATGTTTGATCACCATTTAATTCCTTTTTTATTTTAAATGAGATTGAGAAATAATTCTAGAATTTGACCTAGGTTTTAATCAAGCAATAATTTCAAATCGGAAACGTAGGAATTATATTCGTTGTTATTTGTGATTTTCCTATTATGTAATTCGAATACGTGAGTTAGAATTACCGCTTAATTATCGAATACGAAAGTTAGTAATTAAGCAACTATATGAAATCATTAATTAATTGTGAATCATTGTTTTTAATTGAGGAATTCTTATTAGAGTGATCTAATACGTGAGTCATGATTGCCGTATTCATATATAAGTTAGTAACTCGATCTAATACGTTAGTAATTAGGCAAACTTTTAAGAAGCTCTTAATAAACGAAGTATAGGAACATGATTTAATTGATTATAGATTTTCTTAACTTTAGACCCCAAATCCGGAATCCTACTATTTTATTATTCTTGTTTATTTATTTTATTTCATGCTCATCCTGCTTTATCGTGATTAGAGTGTTTATGATTTCCTTTACAAAACCAGTTTTTAATTAATCTAGAACGGACAATAATATATTTATCACAATGTTAGACATTATTCTAAATAGTAGTATCACATATTTCTTTTGCAATGTTGTCACGAAACACAAATTCAACATCGAGCATGATGGATATATTGCTAGGATCGTATCGTAAATATCTTGGCTAAATCCATTGATGCAGGGAGAAATTTCAACTTCTATCTCAATTAATTGAATCACCTGTTTAGGTATTATTTCCCCATGTTCCGCATAGGAACCTTCAACCTTTTCAAACCGGACTATATATTAACAATTCACATATGAAATTCCACCCAATGTTATGTACTATTACACATTTGTTTCTGTCCTTCTAAATTTCCAATTTGTGAATTTTGAATGTTATCAAATTTATTTAAAATATGTTGAAAGATAATGCATCAATTTGTTACCAAGGCGGAAACTAACGTTTTAGCGCATTATGTGTAGAGATGGCAATGGATTTTGGATTCGATTCAGATTCGTGGATTCAGATCTATTTTTCAAAAACTCGATCTTTCAAATTTTGAACTTGACTTATTCGAATCAGATATGAAATTTTTAAATTTTTTTCTAGTACCGGATCTGGAGTTCCCATTTTGAGACCAAAATCTGAGCGTTGATCCGTCTATTTATATATATATATATATATATTAATATCTATATTATTTTAGCTATAATTTAATCAAACATTAAATCTTATTTATTGAACACCTCCTTAGGAAGTTGACAATGTTTAAAGTAGCTGCAACAATAAAATTTCCTTGAATATTATAAAATTTGACATCGATTTCGCCACAACTTTTCTTGGCATATAAATGATTGTAAAAGATATTTCAAAATTTTAAGACTTATTTTGGATTGTTGTAGTGTTTTCTATGAATTATAATGTTAGTTCGTTCAATTTTTCTAGTGTTCTTAATTTATATTATTATCATAATTTTATTATTAATTTTAATATATTTATAATTTATTTTAAAAATTAAAATGTAAGGATCTAGGTTAAATTTGCAGAATCGGTGGATCTTATGAATATGGGACACAAATCTTAGTTTTAATATCTAATGGATTTGGATCGAATTTAATCTTAAATCAAAATATTTGAATTTGGATATAGACCAAGCAAGATTCGGTTCAAATCCCCTCTATTATCATGTCTTATTGTACGTGTGGACTAAAGATTTTTCAATTGGACTTAGAGAGAGTGTAAACAATAAGCTTTGACATTTCATCATTCTAATGGATTGGTTTTTGTTTAAAAACAGAAAAAATAAACAAAAGAAACGAACAAACGTGATATCGTTCAAATGAATGTTCATATGGCATTACCTATAAGGACCATATAATCAACACTCAACCATAACATAACATAGAATTAAAGTTTTGTTATTGGATATAGAAATATATAAGTTCAATTAATTTCGAATATGACTCTGCGTTTCATAATTAAATTTTAATTTATTTTGTTATGATTTTAATTTTATAAATTTTAATTTAATTTTGTACTTAATATTAAGATCATTTCATTTAAATATGATATATAATTATTTTATATTTAATGTCACATTTTTTATTTTTAAAATAATAATTAAAATAAAAAATTTAATTATAAAATACAGAATATAAGACATAAAAATTGGAAATTGAATCTTATCCATATTAATTTTGACTGAGAAAATGAACAAGACTATAATTATACGAAATTGACGTACAATAAAAGTGATGATGACACCAACACCAATATGGTCCAAGTCTCGTCTTGGGTAGAAAAATAAGTCAATTTTTATTTTCTGTATTCCAATAACACCCTCTCCAACCCCAACAACATTGTTTGTCTCTAGGAAGTGGAACTATAAATTTAAAACACTTCCTAAAAAGAACCAAAATTAATATATACACCCAAATTATCTCATTACATTCGAGGGAGGTTCTTGTTTCCTCTCTGCAATACTCCACCATTTTTCCTTTCTTGTCCTTTTCTTATATAAACCCAACAACCTGTTCTTTTACCATCATTTTTTCCTCTCACCACTATATCATTCACTCAAATACTCTCTCTCTCTCTCTCTCTGAGCATTGACTGACTACATGATTGAAGAAAATAGATGAGGGTATCATCATCATCATCTTTAACGTCAAGATTATTAGGTTGAAAAAGGAATTAAAATGCAAGGAGCAGAAGAAGAGTTGGAAAGAAGGAGCAAGTTCTTGAATAGTCTAATAGAGAAGAAAAAGAATGCAGCAGAGGAGAAAGAGCATCATGATCGCATGAATGTGCGTGTGAGGGCTTCTGATATGCCTCTCCCTCTGCAAAATCACGCCTTCAAAACTTCTCGAGACATTCTTGATTCCATGGCTTCTCTCAAGCTCGACAGCAAACGCCTTGCTCTTTCCCTCAAAAAGGTCCCTTCTTTCTTTTCGATTTCTTGCTCATAACTTTTCTTGCTCGTGTAATTAATTATCGTTTTCCCATATGAAAATACTGTCATTTATAAATTAATGATATTAGATTGTTTATTTTTTTTCAATGGATAGGTCTCTACATGAATAAAGGATTCTTGTTTGTTTTATTTTTTAAACATATTTATGGTTATTGAAAGTTCTGTGAGAAAAGTAAAGTTTGGTGTTATTTTGTGGCTGTTGTCTGTGCAGAATTCTGGGGAAAAAGCTTGAAACATTCCCTCAGTCGCAGTAAAAGTTGTGTATATATTTATTTATTTTTTGTGAAGGTGCAGTAAAAGTTATTTTGACTCCTCTTTTTTGCATAGAAAAGAAGACCAGTTTTCTTGAAAGCTGCGTGTGCTTATTAGCAATTACTTTAGTGTAAAATTGAACTAAAGTTGGAAGTTTGTACGTAAATGGTGCAATTTGAGGTGGTCATGATTAATGATTTAATATCACTAAAGCTATGAATGAGTAAGCTCCTAATTATGCACAAATCTTGTCATGATTTATATAGTTACCTAATAGAAATTTTCCACAGTACCATCGGAAGTGACTGGAATTAATGGTAGTTTAATTTGACTTGTTCCTGCAGCATGATTTGGCGCACACATAAAGATAAAGTGGCACAGTATTATAAAAACTATATGTCATTAATCAACTAGTTCTAGTCATCCAATATAAGAGATTGCAAGATCTTGTGTATTTTCATTAAACTTGTACACTGGTTTTGTGGACTTGAATTTTGATGTCTATGGTTGGCATCCTCAACAAAGTATTGGTAATTTGTTGATGGAAAGATTTTCGCTTTCGTATACGCCTCCTAGTAGTGAACCATTTCTTGCACAGAGTGCTTGTGTTAGAGAAGTGGACTTTGTTTCATATGACAGCATTTTCATGTGGTATTTGCAGGAGTTCGACACTACATATGGTCCAGCTTGGCATTGCATTGTTGGAACGAGCTTCGGCTCATACGTGACACATTCACTTGGAGGGTTCATATATTTCTCCATCGATAAGGTGTATGTTCTTCTCTTCAAGACCGCCGTCGAGCCTTTGGACCAATGATCGCGCCATTAGTGTCGTCTAGGGTCCATGTTCTTAGAATGAAAGTGTAGTTGGACACAGCAAAAAAAACAAAACAAAAAACCCAAGAGATTAAGAGATCAAGAAACGAAAAAGGGAAAGTTCTTGATTGAATGTAGTGTGATGCTTTGTTGAATGTGTGGTAATGAAGTTGGTTGTAGATTTAGCAGAGACATTTGAATTTATAGCCTACACCTTCGTATGCTATTATTTCGTTTTTATTTCGTTTTTGACCTATGATGATGATGATATAGAAAACCATTTCATGGTCAACCATATTCTCTCACCATTATGACAAAAATAAACATTTCTTTAACAAGTACTACCTCTGTCCCATTAATCTTGGCCCCTTTTATTAAAATAATACACCCATTTGAATAAAGAAGGGGCCAAGCCTGGTGGGACGGAGGGAGTACTAGCTAGTATAATATCTTAACAGATTATCTATTTTCTCGTGCTAAAAGCCTCAACTTAATATTAATAAATGTAATAACAACTTGGTCAACTATATAATATCTTGTAATGTAATTGACCACACCAAAGATATATATCTTGAACACAAATTCATGAGCAAAAATTGAATTGAATTAAAGAAAAAAGTTTGATCGTTTAAGCCACACTCAATATATATTGTTAGATTACTAATTCAAAACAATAAATCCGTACATATAGTTTTGAAAAAAATAATAATAAGCAAACTTCTTTTTGCGCTTCACATCTTCTATTGCCTAATTGTGTGATATCTCGTATTGCATTAATACGATGGTGACATGTGTTGAGGTTTAAGGTTCAATATATATATATTTTTCGTATATATACCATAAATCTTAAACTCTAATTATGTCACGTATCAATCTCGTATTAATGAAACAGAAGATGTCATACGATTATACAATAACTATTTAGTAACAACTTTTATTAATCATTTTTAAAACCTCAAGAGAAAACGACCCTTTATTTCCTTATTTTTTGAAGGTGTTGACGTGTTGGCTGGAGAATAGTGAATACTGGGAAAAAGAAATGACCGGGCTGGGCTGGCCCGGCCAAGCCCACCAGGCTAGAGTCATATTAAGGGTCAGACCGAGTTGGCCCAAAATTAGTTCCGACTACTAAAATCCAAGCTCATGCCCGCCCATCACAGGCCAACAGGCCAAATCGGCCCATGAATTAATAAATTATTTTTATAAAGTTAAAATAATGTGAATTAATTATATTTTCTAAAATTCTAAAATAAAAAAAAGATTACATCAATGTATAAGTTTAGTATATTATTATATGTACGTAAGTTTGTTAAAAAAAATTAGTATTAATTAGAATACAAAAATAAATATAATATTTTTAAATGGTATAAAAATATTTTCATAAATAAATTTTAATTAAATTACAAAATATTGAAAATATAATTATTATGAGAGCAAAACATCCTAGTGGGTGTAATGCCCCCCTCCCTCTACCCACACCCTGTTTGATGGTATCAACGTAATATCCGACATTATCAGACATAACTATTTACATCATCAATGTATTGCGCATGATCTCCTAACAATGATATTAATTGTACATTGTCCAGTTTGTTTGCTTGGAACTCAACAATCATCTTGTTTAATAAAACATTGGGGAAATTGCTGCTGGCCCGCGCTTCGGGAAAATTGCAGAGACGGAGGTGGAATACACGAGCTTTGATTTGCGAAACTCAACGGCAAATCAACTAAGCTCGAATTATCGAAACTCGGGTATTGAAGAGTAAGAAAATAGATTGAAGAAATATAATGTGTAAAATGTCGACAGTGAAAAAGAATATTTATAGAAGAAAATGGCGTAAAAGAATATATTTAAAACGAAATAAAAAGTTAAGGGGCACGGAGCCCAGGTGAGCAGCACAGGCTCATGAGCATGCTTGGGGCTTCCAGAGGCGATCGAGCACCAGTAAAATAACTGTATTTTCTTAATCAATAATTACATGCAGTGATTGTCGAAAGTTTTGTAACATAATAATATCTAACTGCATTTTTCTTTTTTCTCTTCCTTGTAGTAATAAACACCAAAATTGAAAATTATGGTCATGGTAAATACATATGCCATACAATTCTTTGTTATGTAAAATCATTTTAAAAGGAACCCGCAATTGTAAAACAGTGAAGGCATATAACTGTAAACAAACATACATCACAGTAACAATGCAGAGCTGATGCAGATTATCTGGGAATATTCACTGGTGGATCCAAGCTACCAACCAAGATGCTAAGATCAATGTCTAAGTCTTGGAATTTCTTGATGAAAGGGTGGCTCTGCATATGCATTCAAACTCTTTCTAGGTTAAATGAGGTGTGTATAAGGAAGCATATGGTAAGGATATTGAAACACAAACTTACCAATAGTTCCAAAGCCGAAGATCGGTCTCTGGGATCTTTCTGTATGCTACACACAATCCATTTCAATGCAATCAATAAGATGACATTAGAAAGAAAATGAGAGTTATTCTAACAAGTACATGTTTTATGCTGATTTCAAATCTAAATTTACAATACTTAAGAAACGGAATAGCGTCTCTATCTTGATACGACTGCTCACCATGCAGAGATGAAAGAACAGAATTCCGGAGAGAATTGATCAGGAGGAGCAGAAGGCGGTGGACTTCCAACAATTGCCTGCAGAAGCTCATAAAAGCCAAGCCCACTTTGTTGATCTTCAGATTTGGCATAAGGAAAGCGTCCTATAGCACACTCGAGAATAACCATGCCCAGACTCCAAATATCACTCTTGTAGTCATAGGTGCTTCCACTGATCCTCTCAGGCTAAAGAAATATTCCAGAAAGAAAGAAGCAAAAAGCTAGGCATCAGTATTGTTCCAGCCTTTCAATGATTGGCATATTATTGAACCAATTCGCCTTCCAATGATTGGCATATTATTGAACCAATTCCTTGAAGTGTAAAGATAGATAAGTTATCATCAATTTATGCTTAAGAAGGCTAATTGATACTCACCGCCATGTAATTGTAAGTCCCAACAAATGTATCACGTTGGCCCATAGAGCTTGCCAACATAGCACTAACACCAAAATCTGTAATTTTTACTTCCCCATTGTGGTTTACTAGAAGATTCGAAGGCTTTACATCTCTATGTATAACGTGTTTCTCGTGATGCAAGTAAACTAGGCCTTGTAAGACCTGAAGTAGAAAATACTTATCTTTGAAGCAAGCAAATAGTTGAACAGTTTGTGAATAGAAGATTTTGTACAGTGAGATTACACAAACCTGCTTGCAAACAACAGCAAGATACGGCTCAAGGATGGTTTTTACTTGTCTGATTACATCAACTAATGATCCACGATCCATGTATTCAAACACAATAGATATAGCTCCATTGTGATAGAATGAATGGTAGCAAACTACAACATTTGGACATTGAGATGCTTGATTTATTTTAAGCTCCTGAACTATTTGTTTCCGAATCTCCTCCTGTATAGTCATCTGGATAACCTGTAGCAACACCTTATTCAATTGGTTAAATAGATGTTGAAGCTAACTTAACAAAGTGCCCAAAGTTAAGACTTTGGAAAATATATATAATTTATAAAAGAAAGTTTGAAAATTGAAGTCATAAAGTAAGCTAAACGGCTAATAGATAATAGTCATACCTTCAAGGCAAATAAGGTTCCAACCCATTTATGACGAACAAGTTGAACAACACCACCACTTCCCTTGCCTATGACTTTGATGGTCTCAAGGTCCTCCAACGAGAAATGAAGGTCAAGCTCCCTCGTCTGAGATGACTAAAGTATTAGCCCCTCAAAATAAAGAAATAAGTTAGCTCCAATCCAAAAATATATAGTTTGACACTTGAACTAACATAAACTATCAATTTACATCTCGAAGTGGTGAGTTCCGAGCTTAATATTACTTTTTTCCCTTTATTTTTTGAATTTGATTTGGTAAGGTTAACAATTATTAGTCTGCTACATTGATAGAGTAAAGTAAAGAGGAAATAAACAAAGGGACATTTTATTGAAATAATATGAACGGAAAACGAAAAGAACTTAGAATCGAAGTTTTGCCCAAGCCGAAGCTGATAAACTCAAAAATGAAGTTCTGCCCAAGCTGAAGCCATCAAACAAAAAATTAGGGTTCATAATCCCTAGACTCTAAACAAGGATATATAAATACTAATAATTCAACCATAAGCCCACGGACAAGCCCGTAGAGTACTAAACCCAATAATTGAAATAACAATACTACTAATAGATATACTTAATTTAAATATTTAATTAATGGTGTGGGCCGCTGCTCTATCATACATATATTTTGTATTTAGCTCATATATAATATTACTGTGTTTTGTAGGTTTCAAGCAATAGCAAATTATCATACATTTTCAGTAGAAATAAGATAAATTTCACTTCTTCAACAAAATGAAGAAATGCAATACAACTATTAAAATTCAAATATCTTTTACCAGAGACACATGCACAACTTAAAATAACTAAATCTGGCAAAGGATTCACATGCACTACAACCGATCTATAATATTCACATGAAAAAAAGGAGTGAATTGACTGCAAAAGTCTAGAAAAAATGTCCCGTAACATCTATCATAAGCCGTAGGAAAAGAAATTTTGCCACACAACTGGAGATGATAGACTGAGATACAAATATAAAAAAACATAACATGTTTTGCTTGAATATTATTAAAATCATACATGGTCACAGATTCTAGTGTACACCTTTTATTGACTCCTTTAGGAAACTAAGAATAAAGTCCTAAAATACAGCAAAATAAATTGATCTGGAGACAATACCCTAATTACATAGATTGAATCTTGACGTGAACTTTGCATTGAATATCAACAATAATCTATTGTACATTTACAAGCTCTTTCCATATGAATATATATATCTTAAGAACTTTGCATTCCTTTAGTATGAAATGAAGTCATTCGTATGAATTTTTCCTGACATGAATTGAACTTCATAGAAATGAATAAACTTCATTAATTTTTCTAATTGTTAACATAAGAACAGTTGACACATTAGTTGCATTACGACTAGCATTCTAGATTCAAAAATAAAAGGAAATGAAACACAGGAAAACACTTACGCGGGGTTCATTATCATCAGAAATTAACCGAAGGCCTTTCTGATTCAACAATAAATCGCCATCGTGAAAGGTCCCGCTTGCCGTCCTACATCATAAGAATGAACAGTAACCCATGTAAACAGAAATTGAAAGGGGGATAATGTAGAATAGATTACAACATACAGAAACGAGGAGATTGGGGAATTCTGAGCTGGAACAGAGAGCTTGAGTTCCTTGAGAGGTTTCTTCAACTTCATGGCGGAGGAGAGTCGGCCGAACTGCGACCGTTACAGAGTGAGAGAGCGAGAAAAGGGGAATGTGAGTTTTTTATTTTATTTTGAAATAACATAGTTATGATAGAAGACTTTATTATTTAAAAAGTCTGAGATCTTTTAATTCAAATGAAATGACCGCCCAACATCGTAATACTACTCCGTTATACACTCCAACTATCCAAATTTTATAATAATACTTTCTCCTTCAATCATTTTAATTTATATCCAAATTTTATAAAAAAAAAATAAATTGATTAGAGTTTAGTATCACTTAATTTATTTGTATTTAATTCACTTGTGTGCATAAAATAGATAAGTCTACTTTCCAAAAAACTGAATCGGCTAACAAATTTGTAGATGGACAAAAAGGCAAAATCGGTAATAATTTCATGGACGAATGAAGTAGTAAAAATTAATTCGAATTCAACATAAATATAGATGTAATAATATTTAATCACTTCCTCAATCAAAATGGTCTATATTTTACCTAATGTATTTTATCTTTAATAGAGATGTGTAGTGAGTGAATATGTCTCACTTGATATATCATTTTAAAGTGAGCTCCAATGTTATAAAAAAACGTTTTTTGTCACGTGGCATTTTCCTGTCACCTCACGATGCGAGGCGTAAATCATAAATTCACATATAAATTATAAGCAAGCATATACACCACTTATAAGTCTTCAAAGTCATAAATTTAAGTCTAAATTGCCAAATTAAAATGATAATAAGCCATCAATAATCAAAGCTCCAAGAGTTGGAGTCATTTGCAGTTGGGAAGGGCGTGAAGAGAGAGAATGAGAGAGAGCAATAGACGAAGAGGAGGTGCAAAATTGGGTGAGAGATGGGAAGAGAGAAGCGTAGATTAGGAGAGTGTGAGGGAATAGAGTGGGAGTATGTATCTGTATGTGCAATTAGGGTTTGTTCTAATTTATTTGTCTATAATTTGTTTAATTAGATTGTTCATTTAATAGCCCAAATAAATTTAGATCATTAGTTTAAAAGTCCAAACTATTTTAAGCCCCAAAACACCTAAATTAATTTTGAAAATCCATATAATTCTGAATACATTGAGGCGTGCAACTCGACAACGCCTCGACGCCCTCGATGCGCCTCACTCCATCCAGACTCACCTGGACAGCCTGAGGTGGTGCCTCTTAGGCGCTTTCTGGACGCCTTAGTCTGAGGCGCACCTCGAGGCAAGTTTCGCGAGAGTTTTTTTAAACAGTGGTGAGTTATGTTTAGTTTGTGTGGTGGGTTTAGTTGCTATAAATAAAAAGTTTTAAATGTGAACTATTTTTGTGAATCATTATTGTACAAATGATTAACGTTTTCTTCAACTGTTTATACGGTATCAACTTGTTTAAAAATAAGCAGACATGATTTTTGCTTTAAATTATGTGTTCCATTATATTTAAATATAAATATGATCACTTTTAGTGAGATGAGATACTAATCAAATATAAATAATAAAATGCATTTAAGGTTTTGAATTGAAAATATTTTTCAAATATTGTTTTGCCATAAAATGGTTATATTTTTGTATGTTACCTATCTGCTTAGTTAAAATATTTGAATTTAAGTCTCAATAGGATAACTATCTTGCTCGGACTAATGTACACAAGGACCATGAGTCATCTTAGCTATGACACATTCCCACATAAATTTCAGATATAATAGATTACTAAATAATTGTAGACTGCAGTGAAACTTTAGGTTTTACAAAAAAGGATTTAGTGAACATAGGTTTCTTTCAAATAAAAACTCATATGTTTCACTTGAGATATATCACAATTATATATGTATATGTGCATTTTCATTATGCGTATACTGAGTATCTCAACCTTGCATATACTTCTAAATGTCCAAGTTGAGCTATGATACGACGGAGTGCTCAACAACACTTTTGTCGATATCTTTTATGTTAAACTCTTAATGTATGTGTGCGTTTTCATGCTTTTAGACTTTAATGTTAGATCCATATTCCGTAGTAGATGGTCAGTATTTTGTGATTTAGGATTCACGTCAGTACACATATCAATTGGACAATTAATTTAGTTTTACAAAATCCAAACACAAATAGTATTTTCAAGTATTGGTGAACTATCTTGCTCGTCAAATTCGAAACAATGAAATAAGGCTTTGTACTTAATATAAAATTATATAGTCCTTATTAATCTCTCCATATAATTGTCAAGTTCGAATTCAAGCAGAAATGTTGTATTTACTTAATTACTAATCAATACAGTACAGTGCAATGGTGCTAACGTTTTTTAATCAAAAAAGTATAGTGCCCATATAACCTGTCAAATGCCTAGATTTGTAAACAGTTGATGAGGAGTTTCTTAATGTTCCACCTAATATGGAAATGAAATTTTGAGGCTTTTTTAGGCTACGTGGAGAGAAGTTTTTCAGAAAGGATAAGTGAACCTAGTAATTTCAGCAAACAATTGTGTCGAACAAATTTAATCAATGATTGGAAATATTTTGAAAACTCTTTCTAATGTTCAAAGGATGTTATATTGGGAGACGTGCACTATTAGTATTTAGTATTTGAGCATTTTTGACCTGTGACATAAGGGTACATTAAATAGGTATAGTGGAAAAAAGAACACATTAGCCTTTTTATCCAATCAAACTTGAATCAAAGACACCATGAGTATGTGGATGAATACCAGCATGTCAAAGATCACTAAACATGCAATCTTCATTTATAGACATAGATTTATAAATGCTAAACAATATGGTGCATAAAGTTGACTCAAACTGGCAATAGGATCGCAATTAGATTTAGAATGTGATTAGATATGACTGGCTGTCTAATTAAGCATCAAACTATTATATTCTACCCGCAGTCCAGCCTTAACAAATAAAAGGTTCTAAAAGTAGCAAGACAAAATTAAAGCAAAAGGTCAGCAATAATGAAAGCTGTGGGAGAGGGTGGGTGTGACTTGTGAGGGGCTGTGGGAGAGGGTGGGCTGTGTGCGTCACTGCGTGAGAATGTGAGACAGTGAGAGGTTGTGGCCTGTGGGAGAGGGAGGGCGTGTGAGAGGTTGTGGGAGAGTAGTGAGCGGCTGAGTATTGAGGTCCAATTAGGTTTAACTTTATTTATTTGTCTAACATTTATTTAATTAGATCTTTAGGTAAAAAGCCTAAATAAATTTAAATGTTTCATTTAAAAGTCCAAACAATTTAAAGCCAAAAAACATTTAAATTATTTTTAAAAAAAGTCACCCGAGTCTGGATATATGAGGCATGCGCCTCAGGTATGCCTCGGTGCGCCTTGCTTCATCCGAGGCATGCACCTCATCCAGGCAGCCAAAGGCGACGCCTCATAGACGTATTATGTACGCCTCTTTCTAAGGCGCACCTCAAGGCACGTTTCATTTACGTTTTTTAAACATTGTTTGTAATGGCTCGTTCTTTTATTAGTAATTATTACGTATTAAAAATCTAATTGAAGTAAAAAAATTCATCTTTAATGTAGAATAACCAATTAGAGAATTGATAATGGTGGCTCTTATTTGTTTGAATCGGAATTTAAAAAATACAAAAACATAAATATATTTATATATTAAAACCAATGTTGTGAAAAACCCAAAGCGTAGTTAAGGAGTTTTGTCTAAATGAGGCGAGGCGTAAGGCTCCAGGCGGCGTTTTGAGACATAAGCCTCAAACATAAGATAAAGAAAAAATTATTAAAAAAACAAATATTTGTTATTTTTCTATTTTAAATATTTGTTCAATAATTTTTTCTTTATCTTAAGTTTGAGGCTGACGTCTCGCCTCATTTAGGCAAAACGCCTTAGGCTTTTCACAACATTTAAGCACTTAGATATTCCATCATATTTTACTATCAAACACTTAGCAAAATCAGTCTTTCACTCACACTAAAAACACACAGAAAATCTGATAGAGCTTTCAGATTTTACTATCAAACACTTAGCAAAATCACCCTTTCACTCACACTAAAAACACATAGAAAATCTGATAGAGCTTAAGGAGAAGCTCTGCCCAAATCAATGTTTAACAAGAAGTTCAATCCAACTCAAAAACCTGAAGTGCTAGTTATTGAGGTATACGAATCTCATACTTTCAGTTTTTATGTTTTTAGTGTTTAGTTTAAACCATCTTCTTCTCTCCAAGAAATTCCAGAATTTAAGAAACACATGTTATGCTCTCTTTTATGTTTTAACTTTTAGAACGGTTAGTAAAGAAACCTTTTGTAAACTCTTCACTCTATCATTCAGATTCAATGATTAAGGTTAAAAGCTTCAAAATAAAAACTCTTATGATCAAGATTAAGCAACTTTAAACTTAAGAGACACAATTCAAGACATAAGCTTTGAACTTAAAGAGTATAAGTTCAGATTGAGTTTAAAAACCACATACTCTTAACAGAGCATATAAATAACTACAAAATCATTTCCAGTTCAGTTATGAACACAAAAACATGTAGAGGCATACTTCAAGAACTTAGAAGTAATATTCATATAGAACTCTGATGTAAGTCTAATTTAAGATTTAGAATAATCTTTCATACGGATTTAGAACTCAAAACTTAGATGAGTGAACAAGTGAAGCTTAAATGCCTTACGACCACCAAACTTCAAAGACTTAGAAGCTTTTAGTATGCTCACAAATGGTTCAAATCAGAAACCAAACCATAAACTCTTAAATATAAACATATTTTCAGGAGAATAATTCTATAGCAGAAAGACAAACTTGGATGAAATAATTATTCCCAGTTCAGATATTCACACAAACAATATCGACATGCTCAGAAACGTTCAGAAAGTAAAACATGGTTCAGTAACATACAAGGAAACTGAAAAAACTTAAATATAAGCAAAATCCTACAAAAATTTCCTCCTAGCCACACGACCAAAACATGCACTAGGCATTACACTCAGAAATAGTAATAGAGGAAAGAGGAATATGGGATTCTGACCGAGAGGTAGGGAGTTACAAATTAATTAGTGAGATTTGAGAGTATAAAAAAAGAGAAAGGAAAGAAAAGGGTTTACCTGGGAGGATCGGCGGCGGAGCTAGGATACGTCGGCTAGAAACCGTGAAGAAGTGTTGTCTGTCCGAGAAAGAGAAAAGAGAAACCTTGAGATGAGAGTATAGAAATATCAGAAATAAAGAAAGGAGAAGAGATAGCCGGTGACTGTAGCACTCCGGCGAACTCTTCGCCGTTCAGTCGAGGGAGCCAAGAACCGAAGAAGAGGAGTAGGGTGAGTTGAAGATGATGAATCGATAGATAAGATGGTGAGGAAAGACGGAAAGATAACGTGCTCGCCGGGGAAGAAGCGGCGGAGCACTGTTAAGAGAGAAGAGAGAGTGAGACGTGGGTGTGTGTGCAGAAGAGGGAAATTGAGAGAGGAAAGAGGGAGAAATCAAGATTGAGAGTTGGGATAGTTTTTTCAAAATTAAGATTATGGGCCGAGTTAGAAGGATAATTGGGCTGAAATTTTAAGTGAAAATTGAGTGGGCCGGATCCTCAACTAATAATATGGGTCAAGCCTGGGTAACTATTATGGTCTGAAATAACTAACTACTACTCAATGTTGGGATTAATTAATTACATAAGAATTAATTAATTATATGAGTTGGGATTAATTTAGAGTTGGGTTAGTATATTAATTTGCATTGAGCTGTGTGTACATTAATTTAATAGTATTAAGTTCAAATATAAAATTCTAAAGAGTATTAATTAAGATTATTATTACCCTATAAAATTTAATTAAACATTTTAGTTTGAGATTAAAATATTTCAAGTAAATTATCTTGAATAGGGGTGAAATTTGGGTGGATATTATCCGCCTGATTTAGAGGTGTATCCGATCGTGATTTAATTCAGGATGAAAAATCAGTATCTCGTCACATTCGTATTTGAATTCAGATTACATAATAGCCGCTCGTATCCGAAATTTTCCATATTTTGTAGGATATTATCCGCATAACAAATTCGGATATTTGAAAATTTTAAATATTATTTTATTTATATTATATAAATATAACAATTCGATTTTAATTTACTTGTTAAATGTTATTTTAAAATTTAGTTTATTATGTGAAAAGTTTAATTTTTTTGAGTTTTAATATAATTTATGTCACGCCCTTAGATATATGATTATATTAATAATTTAATAATTAAATCGTAACTTACATATTTAGCATAAAAATAGTAAAATAATAATAATAATTAGGATCTACTTAGATATCTAAAGGTATATTAATTTATTTATAATATATTTCTTTTTTTTTTATTTTGAAAAGAGGTTGTTACAATAATGGGTGTAGTTTAATTTGATTTCTTAAAATTTGTATTTGTTCTTCTATGAAATATTGTGTCAACAATTTTGTATGAAATATATTATCCGATTATATTTATTCGAATATGGCGCGGATTTGTACCATATCCATCTTGTGTCTGTATCCCGCATATTCTGAATTCGTATTCGAATCCAACTTTCCTGTATCCAACTCAAAATCCTACGATAATAATTATAGAAATTATTAAGTACTCGAATACTAGTCGAGTAAGAGACGAGAATAATTTTCAAAATAAGATTCATTCCAAATAGACAATAGAATTACATACTCACAATGAATATCTCCCTCGTAATTGTGATTGAGGTTACGCTAGGAAGAAATACTAGACGAGAAGGATTCAGATCCTATTAGAAGAGGAAGCAAGTCAGTTAGACTTTCAATCCCACACATCAAATGTAGGATTTCTTATACAACTAAAATTATGCATGTCGTATTAGTTATGTTTCTTTTCTAATAGCTTTTGAACTGAAAAATATGTCTGGTATTGTCTTACCATAAATGTTTAGATTTTCGTATGATACATATTTGCTTGAGTTAAATAATCAAATTCGAACTAGGTCCCAGAGGATAGCTATCCTACTCGGACTAGGATTGTGATTCATCTCATCGAGTGACCAGTCTAGGTGTTAGCGGAAGTCATCTTACCGACTCTAGAAGCTAAGATATGATTGATTCTACAAAATATAGATTGCGCAATAGAACTTTATGTTTCACAAAAATAATTTAGTGAATATAGGTTCTTTAAGATAAAATCCACGTGTTACACTGCTAGATGGCAATGACAATTATATTTGTATGAATGTGATTTTGGAACATGTCTTCCGAGTACTTTTGTACTCAACCTTGCAAATATTTTTAAATGTGCAGGTTGACGAGATTGTGTCTGCTGTGAGGGCCATTCGTCTCCTTCATGGATTTCTTCCACTTCTTCGGATTCACTGGACTCCATTATGTCAGTTAACTTACTGCACGAAGGTGACGAGATTGTGTCTGCTGTGAGGGCCATCGTTTTCTTCTTCGTGAATGTTCCTCTTGCCTCTAGATTCATCTCATAGGTTTTGAAGGAGTTCATGAGGTCCGTGAACTCAATTGTATTCACAGCTTGTGATGTTTCAATAGCTGTTACCTTCATATCGAACCTAGGTGGTAAAGTGCGAAGTGCTTTGGAGACAAGAACTTTGTTACTCAACGCATCTCCCAGGTCTTGACACTCATTTGAAATGCCAAGAATCTTCTTTGTGTAGCTGGAAATGTCTTCATCTTCCTCCATCTTCATATTCTCAAATTGTGAGGCGAGAATACGCAGACGTGATTGTTTAACGCTGGTGTCACCTTCATAGTGCCTTTAATTTGTAAGATGTCCCAAGCATCCTTAGCACAAGTACAGTTCTTGACCAGCTTGAACATGTTAATGTCAACAGCCGAGAGAATTGCATTGAGTGCACGATCATCGAGCGTAGCAGCCTCAACTTGATCACATGACCATGCACTTTGTGGTATTGGGACCACATCTCCTTCTTCGTCAGTTTATTTTGGTGGTGACCACCCATTTTCCATAGAAATCCACGCTCTTCTGTCTAACGAATTAATGTATGAGCGGGTACGTGTCTTCCAGTACGAGTAATTTGAGCCATCCAAGACAGGAGGCCGAAATACTCCCACATTGTTTGGATCCATTGATGTGTTTAGAGTCGTGATACTGTCAGGACCACACTCAGTGTGTCGAGTGATGGCTCTGATACCACTTGAAAGTGTATCAACCTATTCTAAGTGAATATTTGCGGAAGCTAAAGTAGAAGACACGAGATAATTTTTGCGTAGGTTATCAATTAATAACCTACACGGAAGCCTTATGGCCAAAAAGAATAATCAAAACAAGTGTTGAGCTATTACAATGTTGT
>JAPKLX010000014.1:4264530-4301964 GCA_026898415.1 Leonotis leonurus | reverse complement strand
AAGTTAACATTCCTGTGAAGAAACACAAAAACACATGTTAGGTCAACGTTACAAATAACAAAAGACTTCAAATATCTAACAAACTCCCCCAATTTTTGTACCTTCTTCACAACACCCTTTTCTTCACTAGAGCTCCCCCTAAATGTTTTGTGCCTGAAAAATAACTTCAAGAGCAGCAACAATCATAGATAGAGACAGCAATATGTACGCAAAGCTATCACACATTACAAACAACAATTTCTATGTCATTTCATCAAGTAAGGTTAGTGCTGCAACAGATAGCGTTCATCATCCACCACAAAAAGTAAAAAACAAAAAAAACATAAAATTATTTTTGGTACCCCCCACATCACATCAACAAAAACAAAATGTTTTTGACCACATCCGGTCATCCTCACAACATCCTCTCATTCTTCATTTCCAGTTTCAGCCTCCTCAGCATTGTCCTTTGTCTCCTCGTCATCTGGATCTCCCTCTGCCTCTGCTGCTTGTATGGCGACTCGTTCTCCCCCTTGTTGGGAAGATAGGCACGCCTGGAGAGTGGGCACGAGCGCAGCCAGGGAGCTCAGAGCACCAATTAACTGTTGAACAGTCTGTGGTGGCAGCTGAATTCCAGAGGACACAGATGTTGGGCGATCAGGGTTTTACCAGGGCAAATCAGCAACTTTTCCCTTATTGAATAAGGAGTGGTGGACAGCATACTCCGGGATGGGCAGGGCCTCCGGGCACTTGGAGATCTCGGTGAAGCCTTGGTGTTCCATAAGCCTGCAAATAAGAGAGGGAAATGGCAGGGAGTTGATTTGGATCTTCATGGCAAGATTGGCTAGTTGGTCGAAAATAATTCTCCCAAGGTTAAAGGGCTTGTTAAGGCCCACAAGATATAACAGTATGCCATGCTGCTGAGTAACGACCGTAACATTGGAAAAGACTATCCAATTGTAGGTCATAATTTTGTGAAAGACTGAAAACAGATGAGAGAGGCTGGATGCCTTCATCGGTTGCACCCACTGAGAGCGCTTCCCTCCAGTGATAAGCTTGGCAACATCGTCCAGTGAAGTGACGATGTCGCCCTCCACATGAGGCAGACCGAATGCATTGTTGATTGCTTCAACAGAAAAGTCAAAGACTGTGTTGTAGAGACACACCTTGGCATACTGCGGGGAGTCCTGATTTCCAAACATCTTGTGTAGATTACAATAAAAGTGACGGACAATCGTTTTGATATAAGGGGGGAGATGATGTACCGTAGTGAGTAGACCCCTAGTTTTGAATAACTCGAGTAAATTGATCTCATCGAAGGAGTTCTCGTCAACCGATCTTTCACAGACACATGGAGCGTTCCGAATCCTCTTCCATTTTACCGCAGCAGTTTCGTCATAGAACTGTATATTGAGGGCATGAGCGGGGTCCAGTGGAAGATCAGTGGCGTCTGGCTGTTCCACCACCGGTTGTTTACCCTCTTTGACTGCAGTGTTCTTGACCAGGGCGCTTGCATCCTCCACAGAAGGAGTTTCAGTCACATTGGTACCGGGCTCCATTTTTACAAGAGAAGCATCATAGCAAGGACGTTTTGGGGCGGAGGAGACTTCATCGTCGCTTTCATCGTTTAGGATAATAGTGTGCACAACAGTCTTGGGTTTCTTGGACTGTCCGGTGGGTGTGGACAGACGGGAGCCCCTAGTAAAAGGTTTTCTGGGCTGAGGCTGATGAGACGTAGGCGGCGCGGATTCTGTAGGAATGGCCGGAGACGGAACAAGAACTGGATGGTTGACCGTTGGAGTAGGGTCAATCGCGACAACCGGAGACTCAGCGACGGTGGCAGGTGGAAGCTCTGGAGTGGGATCTGCCGCTGCAACTGGAGACGCAGCAATGACGACAACAGCTGCTGGAGTCACGTCGACCGGTGGAGCCGGCGGAGTGGTAGCAACTGATGGTGCAGGAGCAGCAGGTGTTTGCAGTTCTTGTAGAAACTGGGGATTGGCAGCAATGAGGGCTCGGAGGAGTGCAGTAACGTCGACGTTTGGAGGAGTATCCATAACAGGAAATTTTGGAAGAAAAACTCTGAGAGAGAAAATGGAGGGTTTTTGGATGAGGGAGACGACGACTAGTGTTTTTGTTTTAACGCTAGATTGAGAAACCGTATCAGTCTAGGGATATGTGCAGATTTGGGAGAGAGAGAGAGAGGGAGAGGTTTCTAGGGTTTCATGTGACAGAGAAAGTAATGATGGAGCACAGACTGGCGACGGTTCAATTCAAAAAGAAGCCATGCTGTTTCATCTCCAACCTGACAAACCCTTAGAACACGCTACTCGACAGTTATAACCCACTATCAAAATAGAGAAATAAGCGGTGTGGAGGACAATGCTAGAGTATGTGTTACAGAAAACATAGGTGGCCGATGTTGAGAGAAACATTTTTAGAGAACAACATTTGATAAAAACAGTTTAGCTTGCTTTTTTGTGTCAACATCTTTGCAACATTCACCTGGTTTATATAGATAAAAATAGGTGCAGAACTACAAGAATCCAAGAGTTAGTGAGCATAGAGTGCATCGTCGCAGCGAACGCCGTGCCCCTAGCCTTTCACCCTCAAAAGTAATCGCAGTTGCAATACTTTTGTAAGGTAGCATCGTCGCAGCGAACGCCGTGCCCCCCAAACTACTTGGATTGTTTACCACACCGGTACATAAAAAATATACATAAAAGAACACCAGGTGGCCGTAAACAGATCATGTTAACTAAGATGTTATACTAGCAAGTTAGACACACAAGCTACACCCTTTGATATTTATAACAATGATATGGATATGGGTGTAGTGCAACGCACTCTATTAATGACAAAAACAAAGACCAATAGACTTTCGTAAGTATACGAATCTCTCATAATCCAAGGGTTTTGTAAAAATATCAGCAACTTGGTTTTCCGTTTTCACATACTCAAGCTTGATCACCTCTTGTTCCACTAAATCTCTAATGAAGTGGTGTCTTATGTCAATATGCTTAGTCATTGAGTGTTGAACAGGATTTTTGGAAATGTTTATAGCACTCATATTATCACAGTACACAACTAGGTCATTGTTTTCTAGGCCATAGTCACTAAGCATTTGTTTGAGCCACATCAGTTGTGTGCAACAGCTGCCTGCTGCAACATATTCGGACTCTGCAGTGGATAAGGAAACACAGTTTTGCTTACGGCTATGCCATGACACAATGTTGTTACCTAGATAAAAACAACCTCCACTCGTACTCTTCCTATCATCCACATCTCCAGCCCAATCAGAATCATTAAACCCTATCAAGCTCATATTCATGTTTTTAGAAAAAAAGATTCATAAATCTAATGTTCCAGCAACATACCTGTTGATTCTTTTAACAGCTTTAAGATGAGATACATTGGGTTTAGCTTGATACCTGGCACATACACATACACTAAAATCAGATCTGGGCGAGTGGATGTTAGGTACAGCAGACTCCCTATCATTGATCTGTAGAGTGTTGGGTCAACATCCTCTCCAGCATCATCTTTAGTCAACTTTTCCGTAGAGCCCATGGGAGTCTTCATGTGCTTGGCTCCTTCAAGGTTAAAACGCTTTATCATCTCTTTGGCATACTTGCTTTGAGAGATGAAGATCCCATCTTATCCTTGTTTTACTTGAAGTCCGAGGAAGTACGTGAGTTCTCCCACCATGCTCATCTCAAATTTTGTAGACATTACACCTGAAAAATCATTAAGCATGTTATGTGAAGTGGAACCAATAATCATGTAATCAACATAGATTTGAGTAATAAGGATGTGTTGATCTTCCCTTTTGATAAACAGTGTTTGGTCAGCCGCACCTCTCACAAACCCGTATTTGAGAAGGAAGTTTGTGAGGTGTTCGTACCAAACACGTGGTGCTTGTTTGAGACCGTATAGTGCTTTCTTTAGTCGAAACACATAGTCAGGCTTGTGAGGGTTCTCAAATCCTTTGGGTTGTTCAACATAGACTTCCTCTTTAAGTTCACCGTTGAGGAATGCTACCTTCACATCCATCTGGTATAGATTGATGTTGAGATGACATGCAACAGCAAGCAACAACCAAATGGACTCAAGTCAGCTTGCTACTGGGGCAAATGTGTCATCAAAGTCAACCCCTTCGACTTGAGTATACCCTTGAGCCACCAATCGTGCTTTGTTTTGCACTATTGTTCCATTCTCATCAGATTTGTTCTTAAAGATCCACTTTGTGCCAATAACATTTCTGTTGGCTGGTTTGTGAGCAAGATACCAAACATCACTGCGAACAAACTGATTTAGTTCTTCATGCATGGCATTTATCCAGAACTCATCAATCAATGCTTCCTTGATATTTTTTGGTTCAAACTTGGAGACGAAGCATGTTACGCCAGAAATTGTGGAGCACACAGAGCACATGCATGCCATGTCTCTATAGTTAATCAGCTATTTACGTCTGGTCTGAACACCATCCTCAATATTTCCTATGACTTGAGACAATGGATGATTTTCTCTAACTCTTCCTGGGGGTTCTCTGCGGTGAGTAACTTCTTGAACCTCATCTTGTTCGTCTGCTGGTTCCTGTTGTGTACCATTATTTTCCTCATCACTGCTGGATGTTGTGTTAGGGGAGCGCTTTGGACTGCAACAGGAGGTAGAACAACTCCCCCTTGATATACGTCATCTTCTGCTTCCACCTCCTTGTTCACATCACCTGCGTTATCAAAGACAACATTAACAGATTCTTGTATTGTCTTAATGCTAAGGTTAAACACCCTATAAGCTACGCTGTTTGTTGAGTACCCAACAAATACTCCTTTGTCGCTCTTATCATCAAACTTTTTTAGATATTCACGATCATTTAAAATAAAACACACACCCAAAAACACGAAAATATTTTAGGTTAGGTTTTCCTCCCTTAAGTAGCTCATACGGTGTTTTGAATGAGCCTGGTCGAATGCTGACTCGATTATTGATGTAACATGCGGTGTTTACTGCCTCAGCCCAAAAACGTTTCGCCATTTGTTTTGATCTCATCATAACCCTTGTCATCTCAATCAAGGTCCTATTCTTGCGTTCGACCACCCCATTCTGCTGTGGAGTTTTTGGTGCTGCAAACTCCTGACACACTCCCTTTTCATTGCAGAAACTTGTAAATTGTGAGTTCTCAAACTCACGGCCATGGTCAGATCTTATACGAGATATTCTAGCATCAAATACATTAGCAACACGAGCAAACATATTTCTAAACATCTCAAATGTTTCAGATTTTTCACGTAAAAAATAGGTCCATGTGTATCTGGAAAAATCATCTACCACAACTAGTACATACCTTTTACCACCAATGCTTTCAACTTCCATGGGTCCTACAAGGTCCATATGTAGAAGTTCAAAGCATCGGTTGGTCCCAAAGTGTTGTTCATGTTGTTGTAAAGCAGGATGTGAGGCATGTAACTGTTTTTCTCGTTGACAGTCTCCACACACGATCTGGTATGCCTTCCCAAGTTTGGGTAGACCACGTACGACATCCATCTTGATTAACCTGCCAAGGTTTCGAAGGTTAGTATGACCTAATCGTTTGTGCCAGAGTATAACATCATCAACTTGAGCCTTGTTGCACTTTAGGTTATCAGTCATATAACAATTGTCTGACGACCTTTGACCTGTCATGATACAAAAGTTTCTATTATTGTATACTTCACATGCATCTTTAGTGAATTTCACAAGCATGTTACCATCACATAACTGACTTATGATGATTAAGTTTGCCATAAGCCCTTGCACATGATACACATTTGTTAAAGCTGGCAAACCAAGAACATTAAGTGTACCTCTCCCTATGATTTTACCTTTTGAACCTCCACCGAAGGAAACATTTCCTCCGTCATAAGTCTCATAGTTGGAAAGGAATGTTTTGTTACCTGTCATGTGACGTGAACATCCGCTTTCAAAGTACCAAGAACCTGAAATGTTAGTTTTCAATGCTGTGTACACCACATTACATGTCCGATCAGCTTTCTTTACCCAAATTATTTTGGGTTTCTGTGGAAACGCAGAATATGACTTGTCATCCCTTTTCTTTTGATAACAAAAAGGTTTTATGTGGCCTGGTTTGAGACAGTAATGACATATATATTTCCTTCTACGCCTCTTACCTTTCTTACCTTTTCCTGCTTGAGAGGTGTTTTGCTTTATCTGTGTTGGTGGGTCTGTGAGCATAACATCTGCTTTGGTATTGGATGTTTCTACTGTCAATGTGGACCCACGACAGAACACAGTTGGTGCAGCATATCCAAGGCCCCTTTTACTTGGGTTTGCGCTGTCCATGATCTCTTGAAGCGAATAAGTCCCAGTATTCCACTTGCGAATGGTCAGCTGTGCCTCTTCAAGTTGGGATTTCACTTTGGTGAGCTCTATGTCACGTTGTGTGATCAATACCTCCTGTTTTGCTTGGACTTCCTTGAGTCGTGTTATCTTAGCTGTTGAGGTCACCAGATCTCGTGCTTGTTGTTTCCATTTTCCCAACAGCTCATCATACAACCTCTTTAATCCTTGTATTATAGTGAAAGCATTGTCATCACATTCTTCACTATATGTAGCTTCTATGTTATCCTCAACACTTCTTGCATCATCAACAGAGCCATTTAGGCAAAACAAGTTAGAATAGTAGTTAGAATCATACCTGTCTGAGAAAGCTTCAGCATCAACATGTTGGCCTGATCTTTCCTGAAGTGGTATTGTCACATGTAGTGCTATGTTCTCATACAATACTTCATCAACATCTTCAAAGAACTCATGCTCATCATCATTCCACGACACCCAATAGGACTTCCCCCTTTTTCGAAGTGTGTTGGCGCACTGATTTGCAAAGTGCCCAAAGCCTCTACATTCATGACATTGTACACTGTCGAGTTTAGAGGAGCTGAATTTGAACACTTCGTTGTGAGGAGTTTTCCTAACAGGAGGTCTTCTCTGATTGTTATCGTTCTTTGGGGGTTGATAGTACTCCAGACGTGGTACTTCTCGCTCCTTGGGTCTTTCTTTGTTCTTGTCTCGATTGAATCCTCTCATCATTCGATTAAACTTCCTGGTGATCATGGCAACATCGTCTCCTTCATGGATTTCTTCCACTTCTTCGGATTCACTGGACTCCATTATGTCAGTTAACTTACTGCACGAAGGTGACGAGATTGTGTCTGCTGTGAGGGCCATCGTTTTCTTCTTCGTGAATGTCCCTCTTGCCTCTAGATTCATCTCATAGGTTTTGAAGGAGTTCATGAGGTCCGTGAACTCAATTGTATTCACAGCTTGTGATGTTTCAATAGCTGTTACCTTCATATCGAACCTAGGTGGTAAAGTGCGAAGTGCTTTGGAGACAAGAACTTTGTTACTCAACGCATCTCCCAGGTCTTGACACTCATTTGAAATGCCAAGAATCTTCTTTGTGTAGCTGGAAATGTCTTCATCTTCCTCCATCTTCATATTCTCAAATTGTGAGGCGAGAATACGCAGACGTGACTGTTTAACGCTGGTGTCACCTTCATAGTGCCTTTAATTTGTAAGATGTCCCAAGCATCCTTAGCACAAGTACAGTTCTTGACTAGCTTGAACATGTTAATGTCAACAGCCGAGAGAATTGCATTGAGTGCACGATCATCGAGCGTAGCAGCCTCAACTTGATCATGTGACCATGCACTTTGTGGTATTGGGACCACATCTCCTTCTTCGTCAGTTTATTTTGGTGGTGACCACCCATTTTCCACAGAAATCCACGCTCTTCTGTCTAACAAATTAATGTATGAGCGGGTACGTGTCTTCCAGTACGAGTAATTCGAGCCATCCAAGACAGGAGGCCGAAATACTCCCACATTGTTTGGATCCATTGATGTGTTTAGAGTCGTGATACTGTCAGGACCACACTCAGTGTGTCGAGTGATGGCTCTGATACCACTTGAAAGTGTATCAACCTATTCTAAGTGAATATTTGCGGAAGCTAAAGTAGAAGACACAAGATAATTTTTGCGTAGGTTATCAATTAATAACCTACACGGAAACCTTACGGCCAAAAAGAATAATCAAAACAAGTGTTGAGCTATTACAATGTTGTACACAACAATAACTACAACACTATCACTAAAATACTAAATGTATGTTCTTATGAGCTAAGAAACATACAGAATTAAAACTACGAAGTTAATCTGCAAAGAGGTCTATCTAACTGAATGAATGACTCTTGTATTTATAGATAGACGGCATGGGCTTGGATCCATAAGTATAGCAACTGTTCGGCCCATGTCTCCACAATTCTCGCAGTTCGATTGTTGGGCTCCGCAAATCTGCCTGGAATTGTGGAACTACTTCAATCTGTTTGTTGACTCCGAGATTTGTGGAACAGAATTCCACTTAGCATGAAACTCTCAACTGCCTAGTATGACTTGGTCTTCCTTCAAGTCTTCGTGCATCCAAGTCATCCTCCCACGTGGCTGTTGCGTTGGAGCTGAGTCAACACCAGTTGTTATGTTAAGTTAACATTCCTGTGAAGAAACACAAAAACACATGTTAGGTCAACATTACAAATAACAACAGACTTCAAATACCTAACAACTTTTTTGTCATTTGTACAATAATAGTTCACAAAAGTAGTTTACATTTAATAACAAAATTATGAGGATAAATATAATGGAGTGATTTGAGAGTGCCATGAAAGTGTATCAACCTACTCTTAGAGAATATATGCGAAAGCTAAAGTATAGAAGACACAAGATAATTTTTTGCGTAGGTTGTGTTAACGAACAACCTACACGGCTGCCTTACGGCCAAAAAGAATAATAAAAAATAAGTGTTGTTCTATTACAATGTTTAGCACCACAACAATATCAACACTCTTACTAAAACACTAAACGTATGCTCTTAAGGATTAAGAAGCATACACACTCAACTACGAATTTAATCTGAAAACTTGTCTATCTAACTGAAAACTGAAACTAGTATTTATAGATAGACTTCATGGGCTTGGGTTCTAGAATCTCGTAACTGCTGGCCCATGTGTTCCACTATTCTCGCTGTTTGTTATACTCCGCAACGTGCCTGGAATTGTGGAACAGACTTAGTGGTTAGTTGTTGACTCCTTGAATTGTGGAACCGAAACTCTCCACTCGGCATTAAGGGTTTCAACTGCCAAGACTTGGTCTCCCCCACCAGTCTTCATGGATCTACTCAACACGCCAAGTCATCAAGATTCCACGTGGCAGTCGAGCTGAAACACTATTGTTATGTTGCGCCAGATGTTTAAGTCAACATATCTGTGAAGAACACGAAAACACACAACTGTTAGGTCGCTGTTCAAAACAACATCAAAACAAAGATACCTAACAAATTCCCCCTGTTTTTGTGCCTTCTTCACAACACCCTTTATAACACCCTCTATTTCACGAGAGCTCCCCCTAAATGTTGTATTCCTGAAAAACAGTTTCCAACACAAAACAGAGATATTGACAGCAAAGCAGCATTATCGAATATCACAGTCACAACACACAGCCAACAATTAACATTCATCCTATTAGCAGGTAAAATATCAGAGCATCAAAAATACGGGAGCTATGTATCATCATCCACCATACGTAAACAGAAAAAGTAAAAGTAAGTTGTTTGTTTGCTTTCCACATCACCACATCAAAAAAATGTTTTGTTTTCGACCACATACGGTCCCCCCTCACAGTCTCTCATTGTCATCATCTGCTGCCTCTTCCTCTTCTTCGTCTCCACCCTCATCCTCAACGTCTGCGCCTTCTGCTGTTGCAACAGCTTCACCTCCTACTGCTGCATCATGGTGGGCTCCCCCTTGTTGTGAAGGAAGGCAGGCCTGAAGTGATGGTATGAGTGCAGCAAGGGATGTCAGAGCACCAATTAACTGTAAAACAGTCTGTGGTGGCAGCTCAATCCCGGAGGTAGCAGAGACAGGGGCATCAGGGTTATGCCATGGAAGGTCAGCCACCTTGCTCTTGTTAAAAAGAGAAGGATGGATGGTGTACAGCGGAGCAGGTTCAGCTTCATGGCTCCTGACCACGGACGTGAAACCTTGATGTGCGAGGGGAATGACATAGAAGAGATCTGAGATTTAGTGGAGAGAGCAGCAAGCTGGTCAAATACGATGCGTCCCAAGTTGCAAGGTTTGTTGAGCCCTACAAGGTACAGTAACACTCCATGCTGTTGAGTGACAACAGTGAAATTGGATGATACAATCCAATTATAGGTGAGGACCTTGTGTAGAACGGAGTAAAGGTACGACAGCCACGAGGTCTTCATAGGCTGAACCCATTTAGACCTTTTGCCGCCAGTAATCACCTTGGCAACAGCATCCAAATCAGAAACAATCTCGCCCTCAACACTCGGCAACCCAAGGGCACTGTTAATGGCATCCGTCGTAAAATCATAGATGGTGTTGTAGAGGTAAACCTTGCCAAACTTAGCCGAAGAACGATCACCAAAAGAAGAATGCAGATTGCAGTAAAAATGGCGTACCACAATTTTGACAAACGGAGGAATGTTGAAAACTGTGTCAAGAAGTCCTCATGTGCGGAAGAAAGCAAGCAGATTATGGTCCTCAAAACTGGTCTCCTCCACCGACCGTTCACTCACACAAGGAAGATTTCGGAGTCGCTTCCACTTCACAGCGGCCGGTTCATCATAGAACTGAAGGCTGAGCGCCTGTTCGGCGTCCAAAGGAGAGTCGGGCCCATTTGAGAGCTCCGATGCGTGGGCCGCCAATTTTCCTTTGGTGGAGGGAGCAGTAGAGGAAGTGGGTTCCACCTTAACTTTGGCCGGTGGGAGGAGGCGCTGCCGCTTTGGAGCAGACGACACCTCATCCTCACTGTCATCCTGGAGGACAACAGTAGGAGTGGGACCTTTAGACTTCTTGGCCATACTAGATAGCCTAGAACCCCGGGTAGCAGGTTTGCGGGCGATTGCGACAGGTGGAGAGGACGATCTGGTCGACGACATAGGTCTCTGCTCGACTACGGCCAATGTAGTCATCGGTAGAGGGGTTTCTTCCACGGGAGGCACAGGGGCAAAGTCTTCTTGTACCGGTGCAGGAACAGTAAGGGCTTCGACTGGAGTGGGAGCAGTCGGAGGGTCTAACGAAGTAGGTGAATCTGCTGCGGCAACCGGCGGAATGACGAAGGGGATTGGAGAGGTGGCACCCGGAGGTGGAGTGGCAGTGGTGGTTTGGAGCGACTGAAGTAAGTTAGGGTTTGCAGCAAGTAACGCTTGAAGAAGAGCAGCGACGTCCGGAGTTTGAGGAGACGCCATGGCGAGAGAATGTGGTGTGGATTTTGACTGAGAGAGGACTTGATTCTTGTGGGTTGGGGAATATGGGAGTGATGAAGGAAGATGATTTGTTTTATCAAGAATCGTATCAGTCTGGGGAGATGTGTAGATTTGAAGAGAGAGAAAAAGAAGGTGGGTTTAGGGTTTTTGTGTGATAGTTGACAGCTAGCCAGAGCGATAAAGATGGAAAGAAAGCTGGCGACGGTTCAGTGCAACAGACGCCGTTTCATTTCTACCTGAAAACCCTAAGAACACGCCACCCGACAGTTATAACTCACTACCACGAGAGAATTACAGATGTTGAGGAGAACACGCTAGAGTATGCAGTACAGAAAACACAAGTTGCGGATGTTGAGGAAAACAATTTGAGAACAACATTTGATAACACAGTCTAACTTGCTTTGTTGTGTCAATATCTCTACAACATTCACCTGGTTCATATAGATAAATTAGGTGCAGAACTACAAGAATCCAAGAGTTAGTGAGCGTAGAGTGCATCGTCGCAGCGAACGCCGTGCCCCTAGCCTTTCACCCTCGAAAGCAATCGCAGTTGCAATCCTTTTGTAAGGTAGTATCATCGCAGCGAACGCCGTGCCCCCCAAACTACTTGGATTGTTTACCACACTAGTACATAAAAAAAACTATATATAAAAGAGCACCAGACGACCGTAGACAGATTATGTTGACTAAGATGTTATGCTAGCAAGTTAGACACACAAGCTACACCCTTGATATAGATAGCCATGATATAGATATGGGTGTAACACAACAAAAATTTTAATGATAAAAACAAAGACCAAGAGACTTCCGTAAGTATACAAATCTCTCATGATCCAAGGGTTCTTGAGTGTTGAACAGGATTTTTAGAAATATTTATGGCGCTCATATTGTCACAGTAAACAACCAGGTCATTGTTTTCTAGGCCATAGTCACTAAGCATTTGTTTCAGCCATAGCAGTTGTGTGCAACAGCTGCCTGCTGCAACATATTCTGACTCAGCAGTGGATAAGGACACACAGTTTTGCTTATGGCTATGCCATGACACAATGTTGTTACCTAGGTAAAAGCAACCTCCACTCGTACTCTTCCTATCATCCACATCACCAGCCCAATCCGAATCACTAAACCCTATCAAGCTCATATTCATGTGTTTAGAGAAGAAGATTCCTAGATCTATCGTTCCAGCAACATACCTGATGATACGTTTAACAGCTTTAAGATGAGAGGCTTTGGGTTTAGCTTGATACCTGACACATACACATACGCTAAACATCAAATCTGGGCGAGTGGATGTTAGATACAACAAACTCCCTATCATTGACCTGTAGAGTGTTGGGTCAACATCCTCTCCAGCATCATCTTTAGTCAACTTTTCTGTTGAGCCCATGGGAGTTTTCATGTGCTTTGCTCCTTCTAGATTAAAACGCTTGATCATCTCTTTGGCATACTTGCTTTGAGAGATAAAAATTCCATCTTGCCCTTGTTTAACTTGAAGTCCAAGGAAGTATGTGAGCTCTCCCACCATGCTCATTGTTTAGTAGGTTTTTAGTTATGTTTTTGTGTGTCGTGTTATCGTGTTTTATATGTTTTATCTTTTGTTTTGTATTGTTTTATCGTTCGTGTTACGCCGTTTCTTGTTTTGTCGTGTATTACGCAGGATGGAGTGAAAGAAGATGAATGTGAGTTGGAAGTGCTGGAAAAGCCATTGGAGCAAAGCCGGGCAAAGAAGGAGCATACGAGCATGGAACGGGAAGAAGTGAAGCACAAGGAGCTGAAAAGAGCAGCCAGCGATCGCTGGGTATCCCAGCGATCGCTGGGCTTCAGCAGCAGACGGGACAGAACCAAGCAGCCAGCGATCGCTGGGTATTCCAGCGATCGCTAGGAAGACCATCGCTGAGGACAGAAGGCATGGGCCAGCGACCGCTGGCAAGCAGTTATATGTGCGTTTTTAAGTGTTCCTAGGCGTATTTTTTTTTAGACAGATTCATTCCCTAACTTTGTAACTCAGTAAAAACATTCCCAAAACACTTGTTTACTGTTTTTCTTAGTTTAGATCCTTGGGGTATCCAAGGATTGAAGGAGTTTATCCACCAAATTGTGAATTCTAGGAAAGTATGAAGATAACTCTTTCTATGGATTTGCTTTTCATTTTGGTTGGTTAAATTCTTATCTTGGGTTGATTATCTATATTTTATGGTTTGATGCTTAATTTGATCTGATTTTATGGTTGTTTGATCCGTGTTTAAGAGTATTGCATGCTTGATCACCATGTACGACTCAAGGATGTAGAATGGATTGATATTAATTATTCTATGTCACATTCATAATCAAACTTCCTAACCTAATAATCGGAAACATAGAATAGGTAATCATATCTTGATTAGTATTACTCTAGGTGTGTTCTATACACGAAAGTGCTAGACACGGATTAGTTTCAAGAAAACGAAGGTTATTGGCTAATCAACTTAGGGGAAACCTATTAGAGGTTTGATTTGATTGAATAAGCATCGACTTAGACTAGAGATGATCTTTGCCCTAGACTTCAATCTCTTGTGTACCCCTATTTATTGCTTTTTAGTCTTAGTTTAGAATTAATCTATCTAATCCTTATTAGAATGTTTAGGATTTCATTATCTGCATGTTAGTACTAATAATTGATAGCCCTGCATAGCCTTCCGTTGAGATACGACATTCGGGTCGACTTAAATATAGTAACTGAAAGTATATCGGCTGGAAACATTCCTCATGTCCGATACTGATTCTCTTGTAGGACAGTGGGTCTGGACTTAACAACGCCACGTACTTCAGTTTAGCACACGTTTAAGGTCGAACACTCATCTCAAATCTTGTAGACACGGCACCTGAAAAATCATTGAGCATGTTATGTGAGGTGGAACCAACAATCATGTCATCAACATAAATTTGAGTAATAAGAATATGTTGATATTCCCTTTTTATGAACAATGTTCGGTCAGCAGCACCTCTCACAAAACCGTACTGGAGAAGGAAGTTTGTGAGATGTTCATACCAAGCACGTGGTGCTTGTTTGAGGCTGTATAGTGCTTTCTTCAGTCGGAAAACATAGTCAAGCTTGTGGGGGTCCTCAAATCCTTTTGGTTGTTCCACATAGACCTCCTCCTTGAGTTCACCTTTTAGAAACGATGCCTTCACATCCATCTCGTATAGATTGATGTTGAGATGAAATGCGACAGCAAGTAACAATCGAATGGACTCAAGTCGTGCTACTGGCGCAAATGTGTCATCAAAGTCAAATCCTTCGACTTGAGTGTACCCTTGAGCCACCAATCGTGCTTTGTTTCGTACAATTGTTCCCTTCTCATCAGATTTGTTCTTGAAAATCCACTTTGTGCCAATAACATTTCTATTGACAGGTCTGGGAACAAGGTACCAAACATCACTACGAACAAACTGGTTTAGTTCTTCATGCATAGCATTTATCCAGAACTCATCGGTTAGTGCTTCCTTGACATTTTTTGGTTCAAACTTGGAGACAAAGTATGTTACGCCTTCAACTGTAGAGCACATGGAGTATAAGCACGCTATTTCTCTATAGTTAATTGGCTGTTTACGTCTAGTCTGAACACCATCCTCAACATTTCCTATGACTTGAGATAGTGGATGGTTTTCTCTAATCCTTTTTGGAGGTTCTCTGCGGGGAGTCACCTCTTGATCCTCATTTTGTTTGTCTTCTGATTCATGTGGTGTACTATTGTTGTCCTCAACACTGCTGGATGTTGTGTTTGGTGGAGCAGTTTGAACTTCAATCGGAGGTAGAACAACTCCCCCTTGATATATGTCATCTTCTGCTTCCACCTCCTTAGTTTCAACACCTGTGTCATCAAAGACAACGTTAACAGATTCTTGTATCGTCTTGATACGAAGATTAAATACCCTATAAGCTACGTTGTTTGTTGAGTACCCAACAAATACACCTTTGTCGCTCTTATCATCAAACTTTGTTAGATACTCTCGATTATTTAGGATAAAACATACACACCCGAAAACATGAAGATGTTTTAGGTTAGGTTTTCTTCCCTTAAGTAGCTCATATGGTGTTTTGAATGAGTCTGGTCGAATGTTGACTCGATTGTTGATGTAACATGCGGTGTTTACTGCCTCAGCCCAAAAATGTTTCGCCATTTGTTTTGAGCTCAGCATAACCCTAGCCATCTCAATCAAGGTCATATTCTTACGTTCGACCACTCCATTCTGCTGTGGAGTTTTTGGTGCGGCAAACTCCTGACAAACTCCTTTTTCATCACAAAAACTCGTGAAATGTGAATTCTCAAATTCACGGCCATGATCTGACCTTATACGAGATATTATAGCATCAAAAACATTAGCAGCGCGAGCAAACATATTTCTAAACACCTCAAATATTTCAGATTTGTCTCGTAAAAAATATGTCCATGTAAAACGGGAATAATCATCTACCACAACTAGTACATATCTTTTCCCACCAATACTTTCCACTTCCATGGGTCCTACCGGATCCATATGTAGAAGTTCAAAGCATCCTTTGGTCCCAAAATGTTGCTCACGATGCTGTAGAGCAGGGTGTGACGCATGCAATTGTTTTCCTTTCTGACAGTCTCCACAAATGATCTGGTCTGCGTTCCCAAGCTTGGGTAGACCTCGTACGAAATCCATCTTCACTAACCTGCCAAGATTTTGAAAGTTAGTATGACCTAATCGTTTGTGCCAAATTATAACATCATCAATTTGAGCTTTGTTGCATTTCACATGATCAGTCATGTAACAATTGTCTGAAGACCTTTGACCTGTCATGATGCACGAGTTCTTGTTGTTGTAAACTTCACATGCATTTTTAGTGAATTTTACAAACATGTTACCATCACATAATTGACTTATACTAATCAAGTTTTCCATAAGTCCTTGCACATGATAGACATTTGTTAAAGCAGGCAAACCAGGAACATTAAGTGTACCTCTCCCTATGATTTTACCTTTTGAACCTCCACCGAAGGAAACATTTCCTCCGTCATAAGTCTCATAGTTGGAAAGAAATATTTTGTTACCTGTCATGTGACGTGAACTGTCACGCCCCAAATCCCGAGGGACATTGTGTTCGTGTGCATTATATAACTTTGACTATGCCATTTTACAACCCAAACAGCTAACCAATGCAAAGACAATGTCTATAATAATGAATCTAAAATGAATCATATGCAATATGGAGATAATACAGCTCGAGTCATGGGAGCGGTAATCCAGAATCCCAAGCGGCCGAATCATCCAAGATGAAATGAATTGGAGATAATACAGCTCGATACATGGGAACGGTAATCCTGAATCCCAAGCGGCCGAATCATCCAATATGAAATGAATTGGAGATAATACAGCTCGATACATGGGAACGGTAATCCTGAATCCCAAGCGGCCGAATCATCCAATATGAAAGACGGGGTTGGAGATAATACAGCTCATCTCGTAGGAACGGTAATCCAGAATCCTCGAGAGGCCGAATCGTCCAATAAGAACCGTCGATCAAAGGCGGAGGTTAGTGAGCCTAGCTCGCCAAAAGGAGTCACTCACCCAGCTCACCAAGTGTGGTCGGCATTCGCTCGAATACTACACAAAGGGCCGAGGAGTTGAGCGTCCAAGAGGGGCCGACTACTTCTAAGCTCTCCTATGCACGTGTATGCATGTAATGGGCAATGATAATATGATAACATGAACCTTTATTAATAATGGCCGATGAGGCCTTCGTGGAATGAGAAAATGATTTTAGACTTTAAACATATATATTATCACACACATATACGTGAATGATAATTATTTCATAAATATTATAACATACGTGAGCATGGCAGTGGAAATTCTTATGTATAGAACGGTAAACCGTTCTCGTGATGAAGCAATCGTGATCCCAATAACACCATTCCTCAGCCACACACATCATGCTGCTTCCTTAGCCTGTGAAAAATTTTGTAAAACGTGGGGTGAGTACTAGTGCACTCAGTTGGGTTTTTCATAAAACGAAAAACATAGTCTCTGTTCAGTATACTTACCTTAGAAGGTTTTAAAACAAAAATAACTTCTAAGTAAGCAAAACATTTGTGCATAAATTAAACATGACCCGGCATGACGTTACTCTTATATAGGTTATGTCCCGGGCCTTTTACCACCGACGGATCATAAACATTCAGTCAAATAGGGCTCGGCGAACCGTACACCCTAACATAGCATGAGTCAAAACCCGATGGTGATCAACCCACCGCAGTAGAGACTAAGTGATCACAGTCCTTAAATCGACGTGTTAGGCCGAATAAGAACCCCCGGCGGTCGATAAGAGCATTAAACAGTCCATACCTTCGTGAAAACATTTTAACAGAGATCCATGCATTTTTCATTCAAAGAAAAGAGCTTAATAACTCAAAATACGTATATATCCCCAACCTTTCACCGATGATATTCCTTGATTACGGGAAAACCGTAAATCCTTATGAGCTCAAATTTCAGTGCTAGGTACCTGTTAGTCATAGGGAATATATTTTGGCTTTAATTTCCAAAAAGGAACTATAGATAAGTAGTACTAAATTTTTAGGCTTAATAATATTCTTTTTATCACGTAATAAATTAATTTGGTAGCAACCGAACTTTCAAATGACTTTGGCCAAGAAGGCAAAAATAATCCGGACATTATTCCGTATAAGAATATGTATAAACATTTTTAAAATATGTAACTTTACCTCGAAGCTTAATCGAGAAGATTCGTAGTCTTTTTCAAATCTATGAAAATTGGACCGATGAAAATTAATGAAACCTCTTTCAGAAAATCCTATATTTTTTTCTCTACATGCACTATAAATTTTATTAAAAAATGATAGACCGTGAATATTTTTCCTTTAGAAAAACATGAAATAATGCAATAAATCATGACATGTCGATCCTAACCGGGTCCAAATCTAAAATTCAATCCGGCAGAGTAACGGATCTTATGGTCAGAAACTCAAAACCTTAAGGGATCTTAGCCGTCTGATAGACCGATAGTCATGAATGGGACAATGAATGAAGAAGAGAATGGAGGAGAAAGAATGAAGATAATGATATCGAAACGATGGCGACGGAGACTCAACGGCGGCTAAGCCACCTTCGTCAAGCTCCATGCCTACCTTCGACCTTACCCTGACGTACCTTAATTTTAATCGATCCTCAATTTTTTAATCGATACCCGAAAATGGCAGAAAGAAGAAAATAAAAGGAGAAGCAGAGAGAGGAAGGAGAATGAAGCAGAGTTGCTTCTGAGAAAATGAGCAATTTGCTCTGGCCGTCTCTCCCCTTTTTATAGGTAAGAATTGGATTTTTTTATTATTTTTATTATTATATTATATTATATTTATATTATTATTATATTATTATTAATGCTTTAATCGTAAAACGTCGTAACTTCTGCACACGACTTCCTTTTCGGGCAAACCTAACGTCAACATCTCCCTTTCTTCATAATCTACACAATGACTATAATATTGATATAGTTTCGGTCATGCATGGAAAAACTATTTTTTTTAACGACGTGCTTAAACTTTAAAAATTCGTAGCGGTTGCATACGAACTCCTTTTTGGGTAAACCTAGTGCCAATATTTTTCTTTTGAAAAACTCTACGCAAGGACTATAATATGTATATACTTTCGACTTATGCATGAAAAACTTATTTTTTAAATAAACCTTTTAAAAAGATTTTCCGGTCTGCCAAATTAACATGGTAGGTCCTAACAGGCTCTAGGTTTTTCCTAAAATTCTTATTTCATCATACCTATGTCCCTTAATAGTTAGAATACTAAAAAATATAATTTAGAAATTAGCGGGATATTACATGAACATCCGCTGTCAAAGTACCAAGAACCTGAAATGTTAGTTTTCAAAACTGTATAAACAACATTACATGTTAGATCAGCTTTCTTTACCCATATCATTTTAGGTTGCTACGGCAGGACAGAATATGCCTTGTCATCCCTTTTCTTTTGATAACAAAAAGGTTTTATGTGGCCTGGTTTGAGACAGTAATGACATATATATTTCCTTCTATGTCTTTTACCCTTTTTCTTACCTTTCTTACCTTTTCTTGCTCGAGAGATATTTTGTTTTGTCGGTGTTGATAAGTCTGTGAGCACAACATCTGCTTTGGCATTGGATGTTTGTCCTGCCGATGTGGATCCGCGACACAACACAGTTGGTGCAGCATATCCAAAACCTTGTTTGCTGGGATTTGCGCTGTCCATGATCTCTTGGAGCGAATAAGTCCCAATATTCCATTTACGAATGGTCAGTTCTGCTTCTTCAAGTTTGGATTTCACCTTGGTGAGCTCTATATCTCGTTGTGTGATTAACACCTCCTATTTTGCTTGAACTTCCTTGAGTCGGGTTATCTCTGCTGTTGCGGTCAGCAGATCTTGTGCTTGATGTTTCCATTTTCCCAGCAGCTCATCATACAGTCTTTTTAAACCTTGGATTATAGAGAAGGCATTGTCACCACATTCTTCACCAATTGTTGGGTCTATGTCATCCTCAGCACTCCCTGCACCATCAACAGAGGAATTCAAACAAAACAACGTAGAATAATAGTTAGAGTCATACCTTTCTAAGAATGTGTCAGCATCTGCGTTTTGTCTTGATTTGTCCTGCAGAGGTATTGTTGCATGCAGTGTTAGGCTCTCAAACAATTTCTCATCAACATCTTCAAAGAACTCATGCTCATCATCATTCCAGGATACCCAATAAGATTTTCCCCTTTTTTGAAGTGTGTTGGCACACTGATTTGCAAAGTGTCCAAATCCTCTACATTCATGGCATTGTACACTGTCAAGTTTAGAGGAGCTGTATTTGAACACCTCATTGTGAGAAGTGTTCCTAACAGGGGGTCTTCTGTGATTGTTGTCGTTCTTTGGGGGGTCATAGTACTCCAGCCGTGGTACATCTCGCTCCTTGGATTTATCTTTGGTTTTGTCACGTTTGAATCCTCTTACCATCTGATTGAATTTCCTGGTGATCATGGCAACATCATCCCCATCATGGATTTCTTCCACTTCTTCGGATTCACTAGAGTCCATTTGGTCCAATAGCTTACTGCATGACGGTGATGAACTTGATCCTGCAGTGAGAGCCATTGTTTTCTTCTTGGGAAAAGTCCCTCTTGCTTCGTGATTCATCTCATAGGTTTTGAAGGAATTCATGAGGTCCGTGAACTCCAGGGCATTCACACCTTGTACTGTTTCAATGGTTGTTACCTTCATATCAAACCTAGGTGGCAACGTTCGAAGTGCTTTGGAGACAAGAACCTTGTTGCTCAGTGGGTCTCTTAGGTCTTGACACTCGTTAGCGATGTCAAGAATCCTTTTCATGTAGCTAGAAATATCTTCATCTTCCTCCATCTTCATATTTTCGAATTGAGAGGCGAGAATACGTAGATGAGACTGTTTGACGCTCTTGTCACCCTCAGAGTGCCTTTGGAGAATATCCCAAGCATCTTTCGCACACACACAGTTCTTGATTAATTTGAACATGTTTGTGTGGACTGCTGAGATTATAGCATTTAGTGCTCGATCATCAAGAGTGGCAGCTTCAATTTGATCACGTGACCAGGAGGTTTGTGGTATTGGGACCACATCACCATCTGCGTCAGTTTGTTTTGGTGGTGACCACCCATTCTCCACAGATATCCATGCTCTTTGGTCTAGAGATTTAATTTAAGATCGAGTGCATGTCTTCCAATAAGAGTAATTCGAGCCATCCAAGATTGGAGGTCGAAATGCTCCAGTGCTGTTTGGATCCATCGTCGTGTTAGAGTTGTGATACAGTCAGGACCACACTCAGTGTGTCGAGTGATGGCTCTGATACCACTTGAAAGTGTATCAACCTACTCTAAGAGAATATATGCGGAAGCTAAAGTATAGAAGACACAAGATAATTTTTTGCGTAGGTTGTGTTAACGAACAACCTACACGGCAGCCTTACAGCCAAAAAAAATAATAAAAAATAAGTGTTGTGCTATTACAATGTTTAGCACCACAACAATATCAACACTCTTACTAAAACACTAAACGTATGCTCTTAAGGATTAAGAAGCATACGCACTCAACTATTAATTTAATCTGAAAGCTTGTCTATCTAACTGAAAACTGAAACTAGTATTTATAGATAGACTTCATGGGCTTGGGTTCTAGAATCTCGTAACTGCTGGCCCATGTGTTCCACTATTCTCGCTGTTTGTTATACTCTGCAACGTGCCTGGAATTGTGGAACAGACTTAGTGGTTAGTTGTTGACTCCTTGAATTGTGGAACCGAAACTCTCCACTCGGCACTAAGGGTTTCAACTGCCAAGACTTGGTCTCCCCCACCAGTCTTCATGGATCTACTCAACACGCCAAGTCATCAAGATTCCACGTGGCAGTCGAGCTGAAACACTATTGTTATGTTGCGCCAGATGTTTAAGTCAACATATCTGTGAAGAACACAAAAACACACAACTGTTAGGTCGCTGTTCAAAACAACATCAAAACAAAGATACCTAACATGCCACATAAGATTAGAATCATAATGGTATTAATAATATATATATATATCAAGTGTGACTTATCCACTCACTATTAAAATCAAAATATATTAAAATACGTGTAAGGTAAAATATAGACTATTTTGGTTGACGAAATGATTAATAATTATTAAATCTATAATTTAGATGAATTCGAATTGATTGTTACTAGTCCATCTGTCCATGAATTCATTACCGATTTGGCCATTTTTGTCCATTTACGAATTTTTTACCTGATTTATTTTTTTGGTAAGTGGACTCATTTACTTTATACACACAAGTAAATTAAATACAATAAATTAAGTGAGACTAAATTCTATTCAATATACAATGCACTTTAATCAATTTATTTTTTAAAACACTTGTCTTGTCGTGTGGATATAAAAAATGATGGAAGGAGAGAGAATAATTATAAAATTTGGATAATTGGAGTGTATAATGGAGTAGTACTACCGTTGGTTTTGGACGGTTATTTCATTTGAATTAAAAGATCCAAACTTTTAAATAATAAAGTCTTCTATCTTTAACTATGTTATTTCAAAATAAAATAAAATATAAAACTCACATTCCCCTTCTCTCTCTCTGTCTCTCTGTAACGGTCGCAGCTCCGCCGACACTCATCCGCCATGAAGTTGAATTAATGCATCAACTGTTCTCATGTTAAAAATTAGAAAAGTGAATGAAGTTTATTCAATTATATAAATGTAATAGTTCGTACATTAATTCAAAAGAATTATTAAATTTTATTTATAAATAGGGTATCATATTCATAGAAATAAAAAAAACTTTTTTGTTGAATATTGATTTTAATAAAACGTTACTTAAACTAGAAGTAACGAATGATGTGCTGAAATTTAAATTCGATATATGAGTGAATCGATAATAAAATTAATTAAAAATGTAATTTAGATTAATATAGTAGACCAATATCAAATAAAAGAAACCAACTAATAAAGAAAAATTCATTTGTCATGTAAGTCTAATATTAACTATTTCATCATCTATGCAGTCAATTTTTTACTTGATAAGAAATTATATTACATTAAAAAGTTACATTATCAAATTTGTCACCCAATGGCCCTTAACGTGTAGTTTCCCACATCACATCGTCTACCAACTTCATCTATTACCATCTCTTATTTGTTGTATTGACATCACAATCCTCTTGCCTACTAAATATGTATCTCTATCTGCAATTTTTAGTGCCTGCATTAGAAGAAAGTAATGAATATCTAAATGCCTGCAAGAGAACAAAGCAAGGACGAGAGGAGAAGCCGGTAACAAGAACCATTCATTGCATTTTTCAAACCAAGAAGGTTATACACATTTAATAATATGTCAGTTTGAAAGCCTCTTTTGCATTTCAAATTCCTTCAAGTTTATTAATTTATCCCTATTATGCCCATAATTTAATTAGTATGAACTATCATACTACATAGATGCATGGTTATCTCAAATCTTAGAATACATAATAAAAGTGTTGAAAGTGTTATCTTATGTATTACTTTACTAATTTATTCAATATAATCTAATTTTATGTTAAAACATTAGATGAGTAGACCAAACAATTATATAATAAAAATGAAAACAAACAATAGTAAGAAAAACATGGATATCAATACAAACTGCGTGTTTTCAACAACATAAGATAAAAAGTCTAAACCAAATTTCATTAAATTATCTCTTTAAATTTTTTATAGAACTTCATTACACTCCTCATGTACAAATAAACAACATATATGGAAATCCCTTCTAAATGAGCTCCATGCTTCTTCATTATTCAATAATTTTCACTTTTCATAATAAATTGGATCCTCTTCAAATTATACATTTGCTTAGAATTTCATTCTCTAATCAAAATAATACACGAACATCAGTCAAAATTTATGAATGAATGGTTTTGATTATATATTTGTGAATATATAGTCCCATACCGTAGGAAATGTATTAAGTTTTTGTATTTAATGACTAATTCATAACATATTTTATTAATTTATTGATTGTAAATTAATAATAATCAAATGATTATACATATTTTAAATTAGCTTCAACACCTATTTAACCAAAAGACTTTGTTGTTCATCTTTGGCTTTGGAATTTAAATGAATAAGGTGTTGTCACAGGTTATACAGATGACTATACAGGAGGAGATTCATAAACAAATAGTTCAGGAGCTTAAAATAAATCAAGCATCTCAATGTCCAAATGTTGTAGTTTGCTACCATTCATTCTATCACAATGGAGCTATATCTATTGTGTTTGCATACATGGATTGTAGATCATTAATTGACGTAATAAGACAAGTCAAAATCATCCTTGAGTCATATCTTATTGTTGTTTGCAAGCAGGTTTGTGTAATCTCACTATACAAAATTTTCTAATCACACTAGTGGTAGTCGTTTGCTTTGTATGCGTATTTCCTTGCGTAGAAGATCTTGGTATCTAGGATATATATCATGATTATCTCCAGCAAACGTCGCACGCGCATTACCAAACGTCCATAATGATAAACAAAGAAATTATCATAAATAAGAGATTTTGGACAACTTTCATATTCGGATCCAGAAGAGACAGATCTTGAGATAGATAACTGGAATTGTCTTACATAAATACGCCAACATCTTCATGCACTCACAGTCTCCCTTTGTCATTTATGTATACCAAACACCAAATATGCTAAGCTAAAACATAACTGCAACTCCCCCTTGCTAAGACATGCATATAAGGTATCATCACTTCCTTGTATTATTGTTATGCATATCCTTAATAAGCGGAAAAATGCACTATTTTTATTGAGAGGGAATGAGTACTACCCAAATTTTCGGCCCAATAATTAACCCGGTCCGTGAGACAACATATTCAGCAAACACTACCCATAACACATTCGTCATATTCTCAATCATTCTCTACTTATTTTTGAAAATCTCTCTCTTGTTCAATACTAAAAACCCAAAATAGTTAACCCGGTCCGTGAGACAACGTATTCAACAAACACTACACATAACACATTCCTCATATTCTCAATCATTCTCTACTTATTTTTGAAAATATCTCTCTTGTTCAACACTACAAACCAAAAAGAAGAAGAAGAGAGTAGTGCCTCCGCCTCACCGTTGTTACCTCACCTTCTACAACAGTACTCTTGCTGCTTCTTCAACATTCGACCACAACCATTGCGACTCTGCCGTGTCTCCTTGACACCTGCAACCTCCTCCTTTCTGGACAGGAGGTAATATTCTCATTCATCTTCTAAATCTACTTCTTCATATTTTGCTTAAGTAGTATTAAGCTTAGTCTCTTAATTTTTATAATATTTTATTTATTTTTTATTAGTTTTGGGACAAATCCATTGCATATGTTTCTCAAATATATTATTTTATTTCTTATTCTTTTTTTTCTGTTTCGTAATTTCTAAAAGTTGACATGAGTTTAAGGGTGGTTGCCCTGCTGTTGTCATGCTAACCGAGGAGTACCAAAACAAAAAACTAAGGCAGCAACTTAGTTTTTCTCTTATCTTAAATGATTTTCTAATTTATGTTTCCTTTAAGTGTTTGCCTTTTAATTGTCTTGTGACTTGTTAATTGTCAATGGATTTTAGGTAAATTTTATTAAGATTTTAAAATCTAATATTTATTCTTTGAATCCTTGTTGAATTTCCGAATCATTATTATTCTAATTTCTTGGTGAGGTTCTAGTTTGATTTCAATGATTTTAAAAAGCCTACTAATTTCTTGTTTTTTGAGGCTTAGTTATGGTTTCTAATTTGTTTCAACAATTTAACAACTATAATATGTAACTTTAAAAGGTTAGGCTTTAGATTTACCTTAATATATGTTATTGTGTTTGAAACCGTTCAAGAGTTCCTGTTGAAAATCTCCTATTGGGATGCACTCACTGTCTTTCCTCTGGTGTGTTTCTAGCTAAATTTCTAAGTGTAGTATGGTATGATGAAGTAAACGTAGAGATTTGTATAGCTTGGTATACTTTACGTTTATTGCCACTGTATCTAAGCATGTCTTCCCTTTTTTTACGTTTATTGCCACTGTATACTTTATCCTCATTTTTTTTCTTATTTGGATGATTTTTGTAAGGGTTTTCAATATAGATTTATATATATATATATATTAATTATATTAAGCCAATGTTTATTCATTGTATGTAATTAATGATAAGAATTGTAATTTTCAACTATGCTTTGACTTCTTGAGATGACATCTATTACTCAAAACAAGCATTTGAATAAAAAAAAAGTTCTAATTGATTAGTGCAATTCAGAACTACTATTAGTGATTTGTTAATCAGCGAAAATTACTCCAAAATAGATTTCATATGTAATAATTACTAGCAAAAGAACGGGGCACTATAATAATATTATTAGATCAATTCATGATTTGTATCTTCATGACTAGCAATTGGACTAGAATATGAGATTTGAATGTTGTACATTGTAGCAGGCTATATATATACATTCTTAATGAACTTGTCCTTGAAAACTGTAGTCTGTTAACTGCAATTAGCAAGAAAGATTTATGCTTTGTTTCTTCTGCAACAAGAAAGTTCAGATAACAGAATATAACCAACTCCAGGTGGTTACTTGGATATTGAGCTGGAAGTTGTCTCAACTGCTGGAGTTTGAATCTTGATTCTCGTTGATTGTTCATTAGTATATAATATGTTGTTTCTATTGTAATTAAGAAGTTAGATCAATAGTTATAGAGAGTGAGTTACAGCAAGATAAATCAAGAGAGAAAACAGTGAGAAGAGAGAGTTCATCTTCTTGATGGCTGTGGATTTTCTCTGTAATCTTGATAGTTTGTAACCTCTGAAATTATCAATAAACTGAGTCATTTAACCCCCGTGGATGTAGATTGCCTCACGCAGTCGACCCACGTAAATTCTTTGTGTTCTTCATTCTTCAACTCGCTTATACTTCCACTGTGATCTGCTCTACTCATGTTTCACTTTCTGGTTGTTACTGAACCACTATTGTTGTAGCATTACTGGGAACTTTTAGTGAACCACTATTGTTCGATCACCATTCCACAACAATTGGCGCTGTCTGCGGGAAGGAGGAGAAGGTGCTCGATTAAACCATGAGTAACACCAAGTATGAGGCGGAGAAATTCACTGGCAATAATGACTTCGGGCTGTGGAAAATCAAGATGAAAGCATTGTTGGTTCAATAAGGTCTTGGCAATGCTTTGAAGCCATTAAATATTGAAGAAGATGATAAGGAAAGAGTTGCGAATGAGAGCATGATGGAGAAGGCACATAGTGCCATCATCTTGTGCCTTGGAGAGAAAGTTCTAAGAGAAGTATCCAAAGAAAGGACTGCCGCTGAGGTATGGCAGAAACTTGAAAATCTTGATTGCATTAAATCTTTAGCCAATCGATTATACATGAACCAAAGGTTGTATGCTTATAAAATCTCTGATGATAGACCTATTTTTGATCAGTTAGAAAATTTTAATAAGTCTATTGATGATCTTGAAAGTATAGATGTTAAGATTGATGAGGATAAGGCTATTATGTTACTCAATGCATTGCCTCACAAGTATGATAATCTTAAAGATGCAATGTTGTTTGGTAGAGAAAATTCGATTACTTTAGAACAGGTACAAAGTGCATTAAAGGCAAAGGAGTTACAGAAAATTATTGAGGGAAATGAGGATGCAGTAGGTGAACGCCTGAATATTAAGGCCAAGAAGTTTGTTGACTCCAAGAAACCACCACAAAACAAAGGAAAAGGTGGAGTTGGTTCAGAAGAGAAGGAGACAAGAAAGTGTCACTACTGCAAGAAACCTGGACACCTCAAGAAAGATTATTTTTCATGGAAAAGGAAACAAGAAGAGAAGGGAAACATCAACCACAACTCAGCAGAAATAGTTGAAAAATATGATGATGGTGAGATGTTGAATGTAACTTCTGATTCCATAGAAAATAAATGGATATTGGATTCAGGATGTTCATTTCACATGAGTCCACACCGAAATTAGTTTCAATCACTGGAAATGGTGCAATCTGGATCTGTGCTACTGGGGAATGATCAAGTATGCAAGATAGAAGGTATTGTCAGCATAAAGCTAAGGATGCATGATGGCTCTGTCAAGATTCTGGGAGATGTAAGGTTCGTTCCAAGTCTGAGAAGAAACCTCATATCTTTGGACATGCTTGAAGCAAAGGACTACAATTTTAAATCTGAGAATGGAGTCTTGCTTGTCATGAAGTCTGAGAGAGAGATAATGAGAGCAAGAAGGATCAGAAGTCTCTACTACTTGGAAGCCCAAACCATTGTAGGTGGAGCTGATGCAAATGTTTCCAATGAGTCTTTGTTATGGCACAAAAGGTTGACACACATTAGTGAGAAAGGATTGAGAGAACTCCAGAAGCAAGACATTCTGAAGAATCCATCTACATTCAAAATCAGTGGGTGTGATGAATGCATGCTTGGAAAGGGAAATAAACTTCCTTTTGGGGAAAGCAAGTTCATTGCAGAGGAACCACTAGAATACATGCACTCAGACTTGTGGGGTCTAGCAAGAACAGAAACTCATGGAGGTGGGAAATATTTCTTGGGCAAGGTGTGCCCATGGTTGAGGAGTCCCGCTAATGCTTATTTGGGTATACTGGAGTAAGCTTGGTATAAGAGCAATCTTGGGCAAGGAGGATAAGGGAGTGAGTAACTCTTACCTTCTAGGCTGAAAAGGTATCCTGGGCGAAGCTTAGGTGGCTATGTGACGATTAAAAAAAGGGTTGTCTAAGTGATGCATTTGGGTGATAGGAGTAAAATCTCATTCTTACAGTCGCCTTTAACCAATGACATACTAGTACAACGAACAACTTTGCAACGATGATCAAGACATAAGTCAATACTCAAGGATTCTAACCCAAGTCAAGTTGCTTTCTTATTTAACTATCTTAGTGTTTTCTTTTCAGTTATTTACATTTCAGTACTTTACTTTCTGTTTGATTACAACTTCTTTCCCAAGGCAAGACCCGACTCAAAACTCAAATTGTGACATCGAGAGAGGAATCCACCAACTCCCTGTGGGATCGACCCTGTACTTGCCGCTAGCGGAACCTAGTGAAGAATGTTGGTTTATAAATTTATCTTGACCGGAGTGATAAGGACTGAGCTCTGTCAGTTGCGGTGGAGGATGGCTGGCTATTGACTCCGGGTTTCTTCTTCGCAGGGAACTTCTTGCGTACCATGATGGTTTCTGCCTCTTCGTCGAGTGTTAAGTACACAAAATCACTAGTTGCAGTTTTCCTTAGTTTATTTTTCGGACGGGTAAGAACCATACAAGGGAAGTTGCAGAGAGAGTGGGGGAAGTGGGGAAGATAGTTGGGTTGTTATGAAGGTAAGTGAGAGAAATGAGTGGGGTTGACAGAGGTTAAGGGATTAAAAGTGTGTTGGAAGTTGTAGAGGTGAGGGTGAGGGAAGGGGTGTAACATCCGAGAGAGAGGGGAGTGGGTAGTGTCGGTTATAAGGGGTAGGTTTGCAGGCGGCAGGCACTTGATTGCCCTGACTGTTTTCAGCGCAAAGTCTCCTGCCCCGCTTCGCATTATCCTTTCTCGACGTTTTTTTCCTGCATAAGACAAAACTACGGTTTTGTTGGGCTGGAAAATTTATTTCCTTGAGTTGGTCAAGAGGAGTCTCAAGTCAGGAACTTTCTTACCCTCCACTCATACACTTTGCTTGAAGCAAAGTGCTATAACGGTTCAATAGGGCTCCAGGGCTAAAAATGCAAAAATAAAAAACACCAAAAATAAAACAAAATAAAAAAAATGAAAAGCGATAAAAATACCAGGTTTCCTCCTGGACAGCACCTTGATTTAACGTCGTTGGCATCACGTAGTGCTGCTTCTTGATCAAGATTCATCAATGGGACCTTCTAGGGCAAGGTCCGTAACTTCCTTTCCATGGCGATATCCATAATAGGCCTTGAGTCTATTTCCACTAACTTTGAATATAGTCTTGGTCTTAAGATCTTGAATGTATGCGGAGCCATTAGGGTAATGCTCCCAGACCATATATGGTCCTCTCCACTTGGTAGATAGCTTGTCGGAGGCAAACCTGAGGCGGTTCTCATATAAAAGCACCAACTCGCCTTTGTTGAATCTTCTTCCTCGAGCTATGTGATCATGCCACTTTTTCAACTTCTTCTTGTACAAGGCAGTGTTGTCATAAGTCTCAAGTCGTATCTCCTCTAACTCTTACAAACTCAAGTTTCTTCCTTCAACAGCTTCATCCCAATCTTGATTGATCTTGCTCACTGCCCAAAACGCCTTGTGCTCCATTTCGACAGGTAAATGGCAAAGCTTACCATATACCATACGGTATGAATACATTCCAAAGTTAGTCTTGTAGGTTGTTCTGTATGCCTAAAGTGCGTCATCAAAGTGATCACTCCAATCCTTCCCCGTCTCACCAACTACCTTCCTCATAATGTTCTTCACAATGCGGTTGGAGATTTCAGCTTGCCCATTGGCTTGGGGTGGTATGTCATATACATACGGTGGTGAACTTCATATTTCTTGAGCAAGCTAGTGATGGTGGAGTTGTAAAAATGTAAACCTATGTCGCTGACTATCGCCTTGGGCATGCCATATCTGGTGAAGATGTTTTCCTTGACAAATCTTACTACCGTCCTCACATCTGCATTTGTTGTTGCAATTGCTTCTATCCACTCAGAAACATAATCTACTGCTAGCAAGATATACTTATTGCATTTGTACTTGGGTAAGGGGCTCATGAAATCCATGCCCCATATGTCGAAAATCTCTGCTGGCAAGACAGGTACCAAGGGCATCTCGTCCTTCTTGGAAATATTTCATTCTCTTTGGCATCGGTCGCAATGTCCTGCACTTTTCAAAACAATCCTTGAAGATTGTGGGCCAGTATAATCCACTGTCTAGGATTTTCCTTGCCGTACGCCTTGGCCCAAAATGTCCTCTGCATTTTCTCTTGTGGTAACGCTCAAGTATACTTTATTGCTCTTCTTCGGGTATACACCTTCGGAAGATTAAGTCAGTACACTTCTTTCATAGATATGAGTCATCCCAAATCAATAACTCGCTCAGCTTCTTGATCTGTCCTCTCTGGTACTGGTCAAGTTCCATTGGGAAAGTCTTTGTGATGATGTAGTTGACTATGTCGGCATACCATGACTTGGTAGTACATATCCCGTACAGTTCCTTGTCGTGAAATCTCTCATTGAGGGGTGTCTCATCATCTTCCCTTAAGATCATGCTCGAGTGGTCAGCAACATGGTTTTGGGCTGCACTTTTGTCTTTCACCTCGATGTTGAACTCTTGGAGTAGTAAAATTCATCTTATCAGGCGTTTATTTCTATCCTTTTATATCATAAGATACTTTAAAGCTGCGTGATCCGTGTAGACCGTTGTCTTGCTCCCAAGGAGATAGGAGCGAAAGTTCTCAAAGGCAAATACCACGGCAATGAGTTATTTCTCTGTGGTGGTATAGTTGATCTGGGCTCCGGTAAGGGTCTTCGAAGCATAGTAAATTATATGGCACTCCTTGCCAATCTTCTGGCCAAGCACTGCCATAATGGCGTAACCGCTAGCGTCGCACATTAGCTCAAAGGTCATCCACCATTCGGGTGGTTTGATTACAAGTGCCGAGATCAAGTGATTCTTTAAGATTTGGAATGCCTTCTTGCACTCCTCGTTGAAATCCCAAGGCACATCATTATGGAGCAGCTTGTTCATCGGTTGGCCTATCTTGGCGAAGTCCTTGACAAAGCGGCGATAGAAACCTGCGTGGCCAAGGAATCCCCACAGTTGCTTCTCATTTGTAGGGTATGGAAACTTGACAAGAACTTCCACCTTGGCACGATCCACTTCAATTCCTTTCTCGGAGATAACATGGCCAAGCACAATGTCTTCCTTGACCATGAAGATGCATTTCTCGTAGTTGAGCACTAAACCTTTCTCCAAACACATTTGTAGTACCATCTATAGGTTCTCAAGACACTAGCCAAAACTGCTTCCATGAAGTCGTCCATAAACACCTCAATGCAGTGCTCAAGGAGGTCAGAGAATATACTCATCATGCACCTTTGGAACGTCCCAAGGGCGTTGCACAACCCAAAAGGCATTCTCTGAAGGGACAAGTGAAAGTCGTCTTCTCTTGGTCCTCGAGCGCTACTCATATTTGCATATAGCCTGAATATCCGTCAAGGAAACATAAGAAATTGTTTCCTGCCAACCACTTGAGCATCTGGTCAATGAACAACAATGGAAAATGGTCCTTCCTAGTCACCTTATTCAGTTTCCTGTAGTTAATGCAGACTCTCCAGCCTGTCTGCAGTCTTGTCGCGACCAACTCATTGTTCTCGTTCTCGATCATTTGCACGCCAGATTTCTTGGGCACAACGTGGATCGGACTGACCCATCGACTGTTGGAAATGGGATAGATCATCCCCATATCAAGGAGTTTGACAATCTCCTTCTTGACTACCTCCATCATGACTGGATTAAGCTTCATTTGTGGATCTCGGACTTGTACCGCATCTTGCTCAAGCAGAATGTGATGCTGGCATACCGTAGGGCTTATTCCCTTGATGCCGGCTAAGGTCCATCATATAGCCTCCTTATACTTCCATAGCAGATCTCAGATCCTATCTTCTTCTTCTTGGTGTAACTCCTAGCTAATCATAACATTATAAAGTTTGACTATACATAATTGAAGCACCATTATAAGTGCACGATTTAATTTTATCACGCCAAATGCTAGCAACTTCATTAGCGGTGTCTCCCCAAATAGTGCATATAATACGTATTCCCCTAAAATGAATACTTAAAATTAGAGTTTATTATACAAGTTATAGATGCAACAATAATTAATATTTAAACGTAATACATATTCAATATTCTTTAGATGGAGATTCACCAACAATGACTCATGACCTCTTATATTCTTCGTTTATGGTTGATCAACATAATCAACTCTCCCTATTACATCTGAAGTTTTGTTTAAAGTACAATTAATGTATAACATTACTAATATTTTTATTTTGAAACAAATTAAGGAATAAATATATGAACTTACCAAATAACATGTCCGGTTGAAAAATGTCGCCTTGAATATATTATCAAATGGTCGAAAAACGAACATATACAATGAAAAATTATTGTCGATAATAGGAGCCACTTGAGTCTCTGCATTTGATACAAACTTAAGTGGATTACAAGTAGTTTTGTAACACATATTATTGTGGAGCACGTCCAACACCATGAATGCATATGTATTACCTTCAATAATTTTAAAATTTAGCAACTTACAATCATATAATACATTTACACATATTGCATGTAAAATCTGGTGAATGCACATGGAAAACTTGTATGTAGCATGACTTATCCGTGGATTGGAACGATCCAGCTTTTAATTTTTCACTTTACAGGATCACATACATATGGTTACATAGTAATAAGATCGGCTAAATAATGCATAATTAATTGTCACGACCGCACTCTACTAAGGATGGTAGAATCTGAAAATCGTGACTAAGGGAGGGATTTAAGAAACGGGAATAGAATGGGGAAGTAGAATCAAGATGAATTGAACAACATTCACATAACTTAGCTTAGTAATTCATCGTACGTAATCGACATAGGAATAACTTGAGTCATAAGCTCATACATAGCTACGAATATTAAAGAATACTGAAGTCTTGAGTCTATTACATAGAAATCTCAACTAGTAGCGGAAAATTATTCGGATCGATAAAAGTTCTACATGTATGAGGACACGTAGAACCCCCAAGAGTCAACTGCTAAGAGACTGACAAAAGTCTGACTTAACACTCCCCCCTTCATCGTTTCTTAACCTGCACATTTAGAAATACATGTAGGGGTGAGTACAAAAGTACTCAGTAGACACGTGCCGAAATTGCACTCATACAATTATTAACATCATAAGTGAAACATAGAGATTTTTCTCTCTAAAGCACCTATGTTCACCAAAATCATTTCTCGTGAAAATCCTATGTTCGACTGCAGTCTAAATTCTTTTGTAATCAACCATATCTGAAGTTCTATGTGCCAGGGAGGTGACCACCTCACACGGACACTGGACCGGCCAAACCGCTAAGATGACTCACGGTCCGTTATGTACACTAGTCTGAGTAAGATATTTAATCTACTGGGACCCGAATTCGATTATAAATAAACAGATAAGCATCATACATAAATTGAAACATTTATGACAAGACAGTAATTTGAAAATAACTAATTTCATTCTAAAGTCATGCACACATATTTTATAGAGTAAGAAAGCCTACCTGACTTGTTTACTCGTCTAAAAGTTCTGAATCTTCTCGTCTAATACTTTCTCCTCGCGTGACCTTACTCGCAATTACGAGGGGATACTCCTTGTGAGTATATAATTTATTTCGTCTAATTAAAATTATTCTATTATTTCATTAATTATTCTCATTTCTTACTCGACTAGTATTCAAGTATTTAGTAAATTCATTAATTATTCTCTTTGGATTTTAAATCAATATTTAATTTATTAAATCCTTAATATTCTCATTTATTTTACCCAATTAATTTAATAATGGGTACTATGATTATTCAAGATAAATTACTTGGAATAATTTAATCTCAAACTAAAATGCTAAATTAAATCTTATGGAGTAGTATTAATTTTATTTAATACTCTTTTGTAATTTATTAAGATTGTAAATAATACTACTAATTTCTTATCTTTAATCATATCTCACTTAATCTAATTATTTGGGATTAATATAACTATTCATTTACCCAATTAAATAAATAAAATAAACTGGCCCAAAGATTTGAATAAAATTTGTCCATACTGAATAATTAATTTGAGCCCATTCTATAGAATTACTGAGCCCATACTGATAAATCAACTCGACCCATTAATATTAATCCTATTAGCCCATTCTAATTTAATTAAAGTAGACCCATATAATTTACTTATTCTAGGCCCACTCGTTTAATCGGTCCATCTATGTTTCCTTTGCCCCAATTACTTAATTACCATATTATTAAACAACACATTAATTAATTAACCCAAATCCTCATTTTCCCTCATTATCAGCCATCTGCCTCTCCTCTTTCTCTCAATTACACGACACACGCACAAAAAAATAAAAAAATTTCTTCTCCCTCCGCGGCCATCTCTACTCCGGAAGACAAAGTCTCGTCGGAGCTCCTCCCCGAAAAGTAAGGTTTCTCTTCCTCTATCCCTTTCCAAATCCTAAGTTTTAGATTTCAATTTTAAATCTTAAGTATTTCTCCTAAAATTTTCTCTTGATTTCTCTTCTTCTAGACTCTCTCTCGATCTCACCGTCGGTCTACCCCTCACCGTATCCCTGCTCTCTCTCTCTGGAAGGCAGAGACTCGCCGACTGTCACTCTATTTCTCCGTCTATGGCCTCTTTGTTCTCTTCCCTTTCTCCTCTCGGTGTTCTCCCTCTCGCACTGGAGCTATATCGCCGGCAACTCAAGAAAAAACTCTAATCTGTACTCTATTCTGTTTCTAGATTTATAGATTCTTATTTTCAGATTTCTAATACCCCTTAATTCTTTCTCTCTATGCTCTCGATTGATTCTTAGTGCTCTCTCTCTCTCTACTGGACGGCGAAGCGCGGTTGTTCGGATGAAGCTCATCGGCGCTATATCACCGGCAGTCGTCGCTTCTTAAAGGTAAAATCAAATCTTTCTTTTTCTCTCTTAAATTCTAATTTTCTTTATCTGCATGTTCTAATTTTAATTGTTGGATTTGGGGCTAATATGAGTTATTGGTCAAAGCTATAGTTCAAATCCGAATTTGAGTTATTGTGGATGAGATGGTGGTCTGAATTTGGGTTTTGGTTCATTCTGAACCTATTTTCTAAGTTGTATATGTTCTAGAATCATAATATATATGTACATGTGTGTGTATATATATATATATAGGGAAGAGATCAAATAAAAATAGTTCTGTATGAGTTAACTAAAAATAAATCTTGACTGTTGAATTATTTAGATCAATGGTGCAAATTAAAAGTTAATTTGTTATGTCTTATTTAAAATATTTTATCCCTAAAACCAGAGAATTTGTTATTCTTTCTGACTAGACTTTATTGATTAGGGTATAGTTTAATTATATCCATTAGATGAAAAATATGGATGGTTCAGATGTATTTTTAGTTAACACAAGCATATATATTTTCATTATAACCATCCTCTATATATATATATATATGTTTTGAATCATAAATTATAAATATAGGTTATGTTTTGAAATCTGAAATCTGAAGATATATATATATATATATATATATATATATATATATATCTATGTTCTAAACAAGATCCTTAATTTGTTCTAAATTTCATATTTGATATGCTCTGCGTATGTTCTGAAATCAGAATATGTATATGTTCTCAATTCTTAAAATGTAATTGAAGTTCTATGTTCTGCAATCTGAACTCACATATATATATATGTATCTATGTTCTAAACAAGATCCTTAATTTGTTCTAAATTTCATATTTGATATGCTCTGTGTATGTTCTGAAATCAGAATATGTATATGTTCTCAATTCTTAAAATGTAATTGAAGTTCTATGTTCTGCAATCTGAACTCATTTTCTAAGTTCTGTACTTAGTCATTAATTTGTATCCTAGTTAAATGTTATGTTCTAATGACTAAAATATATATTCATATTCTGATAAAGAAATGCTATATATGGTTTGATATTCTGAATTCTGCACAGAGAATGGTTCTAAGTTTAAAGTTAGCTAAATTATGAAATTAGGTACACTTCGAAGCTTTTAAAACTTGCATAATGAATCTGATAGGTTTGTTATTTGTTTTATTTTTTTTAACATACTGAGTCTAAAGTGATGGTGGAGGGAAGAGTATAATATCTCTAATTTCAATTTTAGAGCTTCTGAAATAGAGATTTAAAAAGAGAAAATTGTTTCGGTCTAAATGTTAAAAGAACAAAACTTAAAGTGTGCAAAGTATATACCTCAACGACTAACACTTTCTTGCTTTGAGATAGATTGAGCACTTCTTGTGGAGCAAGGATTTGGGAAGAGCTCCTCCTTAAGCTCTTCCAAGTTTCTAGTGTTCTTTTGGAAACTATTTTGCTATGTGTTAAGTGTGTGTTTTACTGGATGGTCTACGTATATAAATAGACAATTTGGAATGTTATGCTGCATAAAGAGATATCTCCAATGCACTTGAGTGTTGCTGTTTAAATCTGAAAAATCTTTCGTATCTTCCTATCAATATTTTATGTACCTAGTCTTAGTCTATAACATAAAGTTTGTTGTTGTAGTATTACTGTTGTTGCTCTATAATCCTTGACTTTTGGGCATGGTTTCTGTAGTGTATTAACTGCAAATCAATTAGCAAGAATCGTTTATGCTATGTTTCTGCTGCAACAAGAAAGTTCAAAAACAGAATAACTAACTACTGGAGGTTATTTAGTTATTGAGTTGGAAGTTTGCTTCAACTGCTGTGGTTGGTTGATGGAATCAAATCTT
>JAPKLX010000014.1:4206085-4224530 GCA_026898415.1 Leonotis leonurus | reverse complement strand
ATATAAAGGTCAATTAAGTTTGACTCAATTTTCGATTCTCGGTAAGTGAGAAATAACTTATTAAATTGTGTCAGTTGATGAAGGGATCTATGAGATTAAGAATCTTAGTATAAGAATTAATTTTTGTCTCACATTGATTAATGTAAGAACATTAATCATGTATTCAAAGAGCTTAATTACTCCTTTGGTTTGAGTAGTTGAATAAAACTCACACACGCACGCCGTCTCCGTCGTCCGCCACACCCGAGGGCCTTGGGCCTGGGCATTTGGGGCTTGGCTTTGGGTCTCTGCTCGGGAGGTTCATGGCGTGAACGAATCTGTCTGGATTCATCTTGTAACTCCCGTAACGGCCCGCTGTCTTGATGGGCCATGAATAACCATCAATTCTTCTGATGCCACATTAGTTGGTCTAACCAGGGGTGAGAATCGGTTGGGTTTCGGGTACATTTCGGGTACCCAAACCGAAAATTTTTAAATTTCTAGAACCGATTCCAGAATCGATCGTGTAATCGGGTACCCGAAGAACCGATTCGGGTTCACGGTTTGGTTTTGGGTAGTACCGATCGAAACCAATTTTTTAATACATATTATATTAATTTATTGAATCCTCCATTTGAAAATTTTAGTTTAGTAATTTAATTTACGTAAACTCTCTAATTAAGTATATAATGACTTCTTCCATATCAATATTGAACTGCATATTCAATTGAAAGTGAAAGTCTTCCCTTTTGAGGAACCATTACTTGGACACGCCCAACATCCTTGGTAATTTGCAATCTAGCTAGGTAATTAATAGAAGTTGCAAATTAAATATATTTGCAAGTGATGCAAATCCACATTTTTGGTTTTCTTCTAGTGTTTGTGGTACCTGTTGTGCTCACAATTATGAACTTAATGTGGCTTGGGAAGATTCTCAAGGGTTTGATGAAGACTTTAACAAAAAAGAAATGATAAGAGATGATGAGTCACATCATTAGAACTCAACATGACAATGTTGAAAAGGTAAACCATCAAATTAGATTCAACATAATGCCCATACTTTTAACAAGTTCGATACCACGCTCATCGTGTCTAAAGACAAAATACCAAACACGAATTCCATAGTCATGAATTCCACATCCAACCGCACAAAATACCAAACACGAATTCAAGATATGTTGAGTTAATACTTAATACAAAAAATAATTCATAAGCCTTGGCATCCTCCAACTCCATATGCTGCACATGAATGTGAAATAGTAGTCATCGCGAACTACTTGAGCACTGGAAATTTGATAGAATAAGTTAACATAAATTCAAAATATTCAAGAATTTTAAGATTTAAATTACTCACCTTTTTCATATTCTTTCTCTAATTCAGCACATATAAGAGCTTCCACCATATTCGGAGTCAAAGAATTCGTAAACTGTGATAGAACTCGACCCCCAGTGCTAAATGCACACTCTGAAGCAACACTAGATATAGGGATAGATAAAACATCTCTTGCAATTTTTGAGAGAATGGGAAAGCGTGTACCGTTCTTCTTCCACCAATTCAAGATATTGAAGGATTTCACCTCATCATTTTTCATTCTGTAGTGTTTCTCACCGAAGTAGATAGTAATTTATGATGAATTGGAAACATCTTCGATCTCATCTTCTTCATCAATGACATCCAATGTAGCACATCCCCCTTGATAGTAATCACCCATATTGAAGTACTTGAGGTGATTTTCTTGCACATAATGATCGAACAACTCTTTCAATGTGTTGATCTCCGTCATCAATTCATTTACCCGACTCTCGACAAAAATGGTTCTCAAGCACTTTTCCACATGTTTCATCTTCTGCCTAGGATCTAATATTGCAGCAATGTAGAGAATTTTGTTGAACTTCGGGTTCAAATGTGCTTCCTCCTCCAACCAATACTTCTCCAGCTTCTTCCTCATCTTAAATGCCATATTTTGAGCATCCTCATCTCCACTCAATTCCATCTTCGAGATCAAACCAAATACATCACACATCTCTTTGAAGAATAGATGTGATGCCGCATATTTGGTACCAAAGATGAGACGAGTGAAAGCATGAAATTTTCCCAAAAATGCGATCATCTTCTCAACATTAATCTAATCAAGATCATCAGGCACACCAATAGGCTAATCCTTATACTTCTTGTGCCTCGTGTTATCTGCAAAACTCTTATTAGTATCCACGAAGAATTTGATAGCCCTGGCATACGACAACGACTCGAGCATCAAATATGTAGAATTCCAACGTGTTGGCATGTTAATGGACAAAAATTTGGTAGGCTCGATCTTTAGTGCCTGTAAGCAACCCCTTAAAGCTTCTTCTCTAGCTGGCGAAGCCTTGATATACTTAACTGCCTCTCTAACTCGTCTCACAGACAATCCTATCTCATCTAAGCCTTCTGATATAACCAAATTAATGATATGCGCGGTGCATCTCATGTGCAAGAACTCTCCGCCAAGCACACATGTGTCTCACCTCTTCATAATAGGAATCATGTGCTTAATTACACCATCATTTGCCGATGCATTGTCCATCGTGCAACAAAACACTCTCTTCAAATCCCAATCCTCCAATGTAGATATGATGGAAGCACCAAGATCAACTCCCTTATAATTGGATATCTTCTGAAAGGAGATAATCTTCTTGTGAAGCTCCCAATTTCGGTCGATACAATGTACTGTAACACAAATAAAGTTTGTGTTATTGATAGAAGTCCAAGAATCTGTCGTGATTGAGACTCTTCCCATGCATCGAGCCTGAAAAATGACTGTAAGTTCATCTTGTGCTCCAAAAAGAGTTTCACACAATCAACTCGTATAGTGTGTCTGCTCGGAATCTTGAACTGTGGACACAAACTTTTACTGTATCTCTTAAACCCTTCTCGTTATACAAATTTGAAGGGAAGCTCATCCATAATGATCATCTCACAAAGTCTCAACCTAGAAACTTGTTGGTCGAATCTCCATTTTGTCAACGACCCCTCCCCCGATCCTTCGGCATTAGGTTGAAGGTTCAATGTGGTTTCACCACTCTTTGTTGCATGCTTTTTCAAACAAGAATTCGATGCTTATGTAATGATCCCGTACCATTTAGCTTTGAGTCAACAGCAAGACGTGCTTGACATCTCTTACATTGTGTCTTGTGCTTCTTCATTAGAGGATCATCTGTGTCAATCTCAACCGGAATGAATTCATCCCAAATAGCAGCTCACTTCCCTCCCCCCGATGTTGAAGATGTAGTTTTCCTTTTCTTCCCTTTTGTATTTTCATGGCCCTCATCTTGCCGAGTCTCTCTAGTTAGTTCTTCAACTTCCACATTTTCTAACATCTCGAAAGTTTCTTCATCAAGCATATTAATATGAAGATTACTAGCTTGTGAATGTAAATTTGCCTATTAGACCTATAATAGCGAAATATAGGATAAATTAAATTAGCGAAATTAATTATACTTTCTTCTTCGCTAGTCCGTCGCTTGAGGAGAGACGATTTGAATCGTCAGCAACGAACAACTATCCACTCCAGGCAATCGAACAAATTCGACCTATAAAACAAGGCTATCTAGACTGTGAATTTTATTCTACAAAGGAGTAGACTGTATTACCTTCCGTGATCATGAATCTGCCACACAGTCTACAATTATAGAAGAGAGACTTGTTTGCAATTAAATAATCAATGAAAATTAATCACAAACCAATGATAAAAATAATTATTCTCATTAAATGAAAATGAAAATAAGTTTTTACAACGTCTCAACATAAATTATGCTTTGATATATTTAAACGCTAACATGTTATACATGATCTGTGGTTCTTATTGTGTTCATGTGGATAAAATTTAAAAATGTAAGCTATTTAGAAAAAAAAAATTAAAGATGCATCTTGAGGTTTGGAATGATGTATATAATTGTGTTGCATTTTTTATGTTTGCGCTCATAGAATTTGAAGTTGTAACCTACTTTTGGATTAAAGGAATGAGTATCTTCAGGTTAAAGTGTTCATTGATGTTTTATTGAAACAATGAAATATAATGACATAGAAAAAGAAAACTTAAAGAGTGTGCAATTTTAGTGTTTGAGTGCACTACAAAAACACTAATCACCGACAAATTCGTTTCCAATATGTCAACGGTTGCGTCATATTACACCTCATTATAAAAAATATTCGTTATTTATTTTATCACTAAATTAAAATTTCATTTTGAAAATTAAAAGGTACTACCTCTGTTCTATTAAAAGTGATCACATTTTCTTATTTAATTGTGCTATTAAATGTGGCCACTTACCAAAAATATAAATAATTTTTCCTTTAAAATAAAATAGCCCACTTTTTTTAAGCACAAAAAAAATACTTTTTAATCTCTTTGTCTATCTAAATGTGGCTACATTTAGTGAAAAAGATATATAACGAAGGATTGTCCATCATGAATTCATGTGAAAAATTAGAGTCAAAATATTATTGTTTATAATGTAAAATCCTCGAGATAGACTATACTGTCAACTAAAGTGTAATATATTTATTCGTATCACTCTTATTACTCTGATTCTTCTACTATAACTCATTGATTTAAATATAATTAAAATCATAATTTTTTGGTATGTTTTTGTCGTGTTTTTACACGTGTTTTCGAGTCTCGTTTCGTAGTATTTTAATTCATTTTATTTAGTATTTTGTTCGTTATTATGTCGGGTTTCGAATTTGTGTGTAGGTTGCATGGTGTGAAAAATGGCGCGAAATGGAGTCGTGGAGATGAAATTTGGCGCGAGGAAGCGTAACGGACGAATCGAGGAAGCCAGACGAGAGCTTGCTAGGAGTTATGGGTATAAAACGAGAGAAGAAAGAACGCGAGAGCATGGCAAAATACGAAATTGTTATGTCTTGTACAATAATTTTGTTTTGGCTCATTCTCCTTCGTTACAACTCCAATTTTGGATCCATTTGCGGCTACGGACTCCTATCGAGACGAGATTCAATCTTATATTTTTCAAATTTTTGTATTTTACAGAACCAGGGATCCAGTGCCTGCTGGACCCCAGCGCCTACTAGGCGTGGCTTGCAGCTGGGACAAAGAGCTCGTCCCAGCGACCGTTGGGCGCGATTTTTGGACGCAATTTATGATATTTAAACTCCTATTTTGGGCCTAATTTATAATTTCCCTTTCATATTTTCTCTCTTTCAAACCCTAGAACACTTGGATTATCTTTTTTCCATTGTAATTTCGCCTCGGGACGAAGGATTGAGGGGAGTTTGATGCTAAATCCAAGATTTTGTCTTAGTAAATATGTTTTCATTCTTATTATTGATTTTTTTATGAATTGATTGTCATTCTCTACCTAAGGTTAGAATCTCTTGATTAATTATTGATTGATCTTGATTCATGCTTATATGATTAAACTTGTGCGTAATCGAATTGAATGCTTGATCACAATTTAATTCCCTTTTGATTGTAGATGAGATTGAGAAATAATTCTAGAATTTTACCTAAGGTTTAATAAAACAATAATTCTAAATTGGAAACCTAGGAATTATATTCGTTGTTAATTGTGATTTTCATATTTGTGTAATTCGAATATGTGAGTTAGAATTACTGCTTGGTTATCAAATACGCGAGTTAGATGATTAAACAACTCTAGGAATTAATTTATTAATTGTGAATCGTTGTCTATAATTGAGAAATTCTTATTAGGGTAATGTATTATGTGAGTCGTGATTGTCGTATATTTATGAATACGTAAGTTAATAAATAGACTAACTTTTAAAAAGCCTTCAATTAATAAAAAATTGCAAAATTGATAGAGCATGATTTAATTGATTATAAATTTTTTTGACTTATGCCCTTAAAATCCAGAATCCCAGTATTTTATTCTCGTTTATTTATTTTATTTCTTATTTCTCCTGCTTATTATTAGTTAGAATGTTTAGGATTTCCCGTTTATTTTTTTAATAACACTTAGAATTAGAATCTTCCTGCTAAGCTTTCCATTGAGATTCAAGCTTACTCTAGCATACCCAAATAGGCATTAACGGGGCTACGTAACCATGGGCACTCCATCTCAGACGCCTCACCCATGGCATCCCCACCTACATCACCATGTTGATCCCTCTGACTGGCAAACAGGAAGTCGCTAACACATGGAGTTTCCAGTTCGCAGTAGTAACCTGATCTTGCCCATGATTCTACCGGCCGGACAACGCCAAAGACTCAATCAAATTGTATAAGAATCAGATCCAATGCTTTAGGAACATGCAAATACAACTATATGTACATTTAGACCTCTTAAGATGTTATAAGTTTTGACTCAAATCATCTTTCCCAAGCCAAGTAAATAAACCTAGCTACTCATACTGAAAGTAAAGAACATAAATGAAATAAGAAAAAACATACTTATATTAAAATATGTTTATCTTGTTTTTGGTTTGTTTTTAGTCTTTGTCTCATTATGTTTAGAAGGTAGTTTGATTTTATTTTGTGTCTTTTAGTTCGTGTTTCTGCCGGATTTTGTGTGTCTTTGTCATGGATGTAGGTTGACTAAGAGGTAGTCATTGAGAGCCGAATGGATGCCAAGTGAGCTGAGAAAGCATTACTGATGAAGTTTGCATAGGTCAAAGAAGGTACGAAGTGAAAGAATGCACGGAGAAAGCGAGGCTGGGAGCTAGCGGTCGCTAGGCTCCCAGCGCTCGTTGGAGGAGGACTACAGAACCAGGCAGAGAGCAGGCCCCATCGACTGTTGGGTCCCCAGCGATCGCTAGGCCTGCGTAGGCAGCGCGCGTTAGAGGCACAACCCCATCGGCCGCTGAGTACCCAGCGACCGCTGGGTCTAGAAATTACAGTTATTCGACACGTTTTTAAGTAAGAAACTGATGTAATTTTGGGGGATCCCTATCTTGAAACTCATAACTCTCCCTAGAACGTTTTTCATTGCTTTCCTAGATAGTTCATCAATTTCTTTTGATTGAAGTTTGTTCCAGCCGAAGATTATCAAAATTTATCTAGTAAGTTATCTTTCTATGGATCATAACATGGTTTCAATCTCAATTCTCATGGTTGGCTAGACATTTGCTAGGGCTGGATGTTCTATTTCTATAATTGATGTTTGATTCGCTCATGCTTGGTTGTTTAACTTGTAATTAATTGATTCCATGCCTGATCAACATGTGATTCTCGTAGATATTGTAATCGATTGATGAATGGTTTTAATATCCGAACTAGGTTAATCAATCCTTCTTCCAAACGGAAACGTAGGAAGGAACCTCATGTTTAGAACAATAAATCTCCATAGGCGTGATTTGGATACGTAAGTAAAAATTGTCATCTAGCATATGAACACGAAAGTAAACAACTAAACAGCCTTGCGAGAAGTTGTTATTGAGCATGAATGCATGAATGAATCAGATGTTGATTGTAGATTCAAAAATATCTCAGTCCTAGACTTCAATTCATTGTTCTTTAATTCCATTATTCCTTAGTCAACTAGTTACTCATCATTGACCAATCATAATTAGAACGTTTAGGAATTTATTTTTAACATTTCGAGTACTTATCATTAATAGTCATGTTTAGCTTTCCACGTGATTCGACTATGGCCAACTTATCATATACTATAGACCTCGTCCAATTGCGAGAACTGTTGGTCCCGAAAGAGCTAGTTTGGTGTATGGGGGGGGGGGGGAATACACCAATTCAAACTTTTTAGGTTTACTTGTTTCAAATATAAGTATAAGGCTTAAGCACACTTAAAGACTAAGATAGCTTAGGGTAGAAAGACAAATCTTTTTGTTAGGAAGATTTAATCTTGCTTAAATAATACCTTATATGTGAAAACAGTAATCAAGAATATCAAATACAGATTTAAACTTGATTAATGTTGTGTGCGGAATATGGTGGTTAATGCTCTTTTTAATGAGTAAAACGTTTTCTTCCTTGAGGTGATTAACAACCCAGATTTAAATGTAAGAGTATGAAGAAGATGATAATGAAGTAAAACAGAAGTAAAGAACACAAGCAGTTAACGTGGTTCGGGATAAACTGTCCCTACGTCCACGGCTCGATCAAATCTAGATCGAATAACTTCACTAGCTTTCTCCTTTCTTTTTACTCGTTGAGTACGAGCCACAAGAATTATCAAAACTAGATAACTTCTTGTGATTACAAATCTTCTTCTTAAGATTGAAAACTACAATCTAGGAATACAACTGGATCAAAACTAGATCCTAACTTTGGATTTTGGTAAGAACAAATTTCCAGAAAGTAAATCTTCAAAATAATAAACACAACAGAGAATTCTTGAAGGTTGGATGTGTTTAGAGCGTTGAGAGCTTGAAGATTTTTGAGCAGAGTAATTGCCGGATAATAGCTTGAATTCTCGTACTCGTTCCTGGAAGTGAAGGTGGTATATATAGCCTCCTTGAAGAAACTATCCGTTGGAGATGAAGACATCCTCTTTCATTGCATTAAATGCTGCATTAAATGCATGGCAGAGTGGTTGAGACACGTGTTGCCAAATGAGAGTTGTTTCCACCTTTCACGCGATTTCCCTGTGCATTGCCATACTGGGAATGATCCTTCGTACAGTAGTTTTGATTTACTTGTACATCATTCCTTAAGGTATGTTGTTGATGTGACAATACACAGAGTGGTTGACTTGTGACAAATTTAGGTATGTTGGCAGTCCACCGTAGTAATGGTGTGGATTATAACAGCTAGCTGTCCTATGACAGATGCATATTATTTCCTACAATATCTTCGAGACGAGCTGTCCACACATTTTTAATTGGTTTGATTCACAATTAACATGTACTTCTTGATCTTGACCTTTGGAGAAGTTTGAGTGAACAGATCGTGTTTGAGATCCCGATCTGTTGTTCATATGTCTCGCTGTTCCATAGTCTTTAGCTGTTCCATGAACTCTAGCTGTTCCATGAATTCTAGCTGTTCCAAGAACTCTAGCTGTTCCATGGTCTTTAGTTGTTCCATGAACTCTAGCTGTTCCATGAATTCTAGCTGTTCCAAGAACTCTAGCTGTTCCATGCACTCTAGCTGTTCCAAGAATTCTAGCTGTTCAAAGAACTCTAGCTGTTTACTTTGTCTCACTGTTCTTGTAGATAAGTATGTTGTCTCGCTGTTCTTAGCGATCTGTTGTAGTGCAGCTCGCTATTCCCCTTCAAGACATCCCTATACAGCTAGATAGAAATAGATCACTATAAGTAAGTTTGTAAATTCAAACTTTCTTTTACAATTTTAATCTTGTAAAATCTAATCGTGAAGAAATCTAAAATCAATATAAGCTAAAAGACAGCGAGCTGTTAAACTGTGAACTGATTCCAATTCTTCGATCTGTTCAAAGTTTAACATCCCACTATTACAATGAGTTTAGGCCTTAAGAAGAGGTAATTGATGAGTCCAGGAAAGCACAAGAATAATACAGATAGGAAAATTATCACAATCTGCTTCTTTTAAATACTAGTTGTTCCTTAATAGATAACATCAATTCCTTGATTTAAGATTTCATAATATAACTAAGTGTTGTTTCGAATAACATTATCAAAACTAATATAACATTGTAGGGTTCCCAACAAGAACTTAGATACACAATATAGGTTAAACAAATTTTGGCACCGTTTTCGGGGAAGGCTATAGGCATATTGATTGTTAGTACTTGTTTGTTTGTTTTTGTTATCGTTGTGTGTTTGTTTTATGTTTTGTGTTTTGTGTTGTTGAAGTTGTTTGTGATTATTGAATTCTGTTTTGTAATTGTTTTTTTTGTTTCTTGTTGTTAGGTGTTTCCACCCTCAAGTTGCGTTTGACTTCTCTTTTGTGGTGGTAGGTTGTGCATGCACGGTCGCCGGAGTCTGAATAAAAAATTGGTACTCTTGTTGGATAACGTGCATCGCAGGTGGGAGTTGCAAATCGTCAACCTATATGGGGATAACGGAAATGGGAACTTTTTAGAGTTGGAATATCAATCACACTACTCGGAGGAGTCAGAAACTGATTGGAGCGAGATGAGTTCAAGAACAGTTATGGCAGCCCGCCAGATAAGAGAGCTTGCTAGGCCGGTGATTGGAGCTTCGACATCACCGATCATGTTGGGGGAAGCAGCTCAGAATTACGAGCTAAAAAACATTCATTTTAGTCAACTACCATCTTTCTACGGTATGCCAGCGGAAGATGCACTGAACATCATCAGGGAGTTCTATGCTATTGTTCAAACCTTCCCTCTTGGAGGTTTGAATGAAGATCAGTTGAAGATGCGATACTTTCCCTACATGTTAAAGGATAGAGCCAAGACATGGTTCATGTCATTGGCACCCAATTCGCTGCAGAACTGACATCAGGTATCCGAGAAGTTCATGTCAAAGTGGTATCCAAATCAGAAGACGCAAGAGCTGAGGTCACAACTGGTGACTTTCACATATTCACTGGAAGGAAAGAGAGAACTATTTCCTTTTCCGCGTAATGAAAGAAATCTGCCGCGAATCTGAGCTCCTTGCCCTTCGTCTTGTGCGCTCCTAGCTGCTTCCGTCTTCCTCCTCATTTTTTCCATGGTGTTCTCCTTAGCTCCAGCGGCTGAAGTGTAATCTCAAGCGGTACATTGTTTTGAGCTTCAAACTGCCCAAACGGCTGAATTAGATCTTATATTCATAATGTTTTAATTAGTTTCCAAAACATGATTTAATGTAAGTAGTTTAATCATGAAATTTCAAGTCTCAAGGACCAAGCACAAAGGGTTAAGCCTGAATATATATCTAACCTAAGGGAACGTGAAATCATGTCCTAAATACTAGTCTTGAAGATCAACCTAAAGGTTCTATCATGAATGTCAACATAAAGATATGTCCTGAAGATCAACCTGAAGATGTATCCTGAAGGTTTTGTCCTGAAGATCAACCTAAAGATTATGTCTTGAAGGTCTAGCTTCAAGGTCCAAACCTAAAAGGTTAATACACTAATTTTGTCCAGAAACATAGACACCAAAATGGGAAAAGTACAACTTCAAAAGGAAAAAATTCAACGTCCGCATAAAATTTAAAATTCAAACGACTACACACAATGAGTTTTATAAACAATCAACTTCTGCATCTTTAAATTTTTATTTACTCGTTTTGGGATTAGCGATGACAACGGATCCTAGATCCGGTCCAAATCCGTCGATCTATATCCATTTTTTATGATTTGGGTCTTTCAAATGTTGACCCGACAGATCCAAATTGGATCTGAAGTTTTTAAATTTTTTCAATAACAGATCTAGAGTTCACATTTCAAGACCCAGATCCAATCCATGGACTCGTCTGTTTAATTATAATATATTTATATATATATATATTAATATTATTTTAAATATAATTTAATCTAACTCTAATTCTCAATTACTTCAAGGACCCCCATCTCTTGTTTAGAATGTTGATGATGTTGAAAATAACTGCAACATTGAATGTTTTAAATTTTGATTACGATTGATTTTGTCACAACTATTCTTGACATATCAATGATTGTAAAACTATTTTAAAAATTTATGACTTATTTTGGATTGTTATAGTTCTTTATTTGAATTATAGTGTTATTTTGATTAATTGTTGTTGTATTGGAAATTTAGATTATTACTATCTTTATTTCAATATTAATTTTTGTTTAATTAGAATTTAATTCAGAAAATAAAATACATGTATCTAAGTCGGATGGATCTCATGAATCTGAACACGGATATTAATTTTTAAAATTCAATAAATTTAGGTTTGATCTGAACCCAAGTCAAAATATTTGAATCTGCATCTGGACCAAGCCATATCCAGTCCAGATCTCGCTCATTACCATCCCTATTCGGCACCAAGTATTTTTAAATTTAATATATTTAATAAAATTAATTACTTTAATAACTCTTTTTAAAAAAAATATTTTACATATAAAAAATATTATAAAAAAAATATTTTAATTTTAATAATTTTGGTTTAGATTTTATAATATTTTAATGAGTTGACTTTTTAAGCCCGAAATTCAATTGAATAAGAATTATTTTGGATGAATTTTTCAAGTACGATTATTTTCGTACCTCAACTTTTGAAGTTCAATCCGAATAAAAACCCGAGTACCCCAAATAACTCTGACAAACAGTCACTTTCTTTATATCTTTATTAATCGATAGATAAGTGAGCACATATTACTAGGGGTGTCACGGTACGATATACCTTACTAAAATTGTCATGCCTTATACCTTACATTTATCTTCGGTATGAAAATGTTCATATCGTTATTTTACCATACTTTTCGGTATACCTCACTTTCGGTATGAAATTTTTACATATCTATACCTTACCTTATTTTCACTTCGGTATACCTTTCTTTCATGGTATACCAAAACTTATTTATTTAAAACATGTTCATGCATAAAGCATAACAAACACTACCTTAAACAACATCTAACATATACACAAAATACTAAGTATTATTTCTTAATACATAATTTTCGAGATCAGTCACTAAAATCAAATAATCAATTTACGATTATATTATTATTATATTTTTATACAACTAACTAGATTTAGGTATATGAATCATAATTAATTTGGTCATTTATACATTATATATTATAATAAATTTAATATATTTTCATTAATTATATATTATTACTTATATTATATTTAATATCAAGTAAATGTAGTCATATGATTATATAAGCACTTACATTGTTAAAGCATACTTTTAGATTATAATTATCTTTATGTTATTGTAATGTAGTATATAATTATTTGAATTGATATGCTCGTTAGAAAATAATATAGTAGATCGTGTAATTATATCATAGTTATTTAGTTATATGACAAAAATTTATATTATAATTTTCTCATTATTAATTAAAATAATTATAAGTTCTTGTTCAATCTTTTTAATTATCAATAAACTCAAACATTTGTCTAAATATTTATTAATTATAATTTAAATTGAATATATGTTTATATATACTGAATATACCCCTGTATATGACTGTATACCTAGTTATTTGGAAAAATCATACTTTTACCTTACTAAAAAGTTTAATACGATATCATACCTTACCAAAAATTTCGGTATACCTTATTGTTATGGAACAGTGGGATGAAGAAGAAAAGAAACTTTTGCTGAAGAAAGGAAAATTAGGGATTCCTGCTAACTTGGGCGTGAAGATAAGTACGATATTCGCTATTTTACGGTATTTTTCAGTACAATAAGTACGATATACCATTTTTTCGATATATTTCGACAACTCTACATATTACGTGTCTTTAAATCTATTTAATATTAATATTTCTTAAACAAGACTTTCGTAAGTTCTGATATTCATATATATTTAATTTGATTCTAGAAAAAATCGATTTTATGTGCAAATTTAGAAAATTGTAAAATTTATTTATTGTAACTTGTAAGACATGCTGCTTTGTTAGTGCAGTTGTAATTGATAATTTGTTAAAATAAAATGCAGAGTATTCCACCGCGCAATATATATACTTTCTAAAAGGAAGGAATATAAGGAGATAAAGAATACTCCTTCCGTTCCACTAAATTAGACACATTTTATTATTTTAATACCTTCAATTGAATATAAAACGTGTCAAGCTTAGTGGGACGGATGGAGTACTACATTGAGTACTTTGTATAGATTTTTTCTGGCAAATTCAAGGGCAAAAATGATCTTATTTAATAGTTAGTACTAATAAAAGCAATGAACTGAATAATTGAGAAGGGAGTAATTAAGGAATGAAAGGCCAAAAGTTAAAAAGGAGGAGACTAGTTTTAGTTTTAGAGAGGAGGCCCCACCCACCCTCAAGTTCCAACCCCACAAAGAATAGTGAGGAAACTTCAGTTATACCTATTCAAATATTTAGATTCATCACTATACTACTAACTGCATATATACTTGATAGTTGATACTCAAAATCTCCCCTCACATGCTTCTTCATCATATTTCTTACTCATCATCCCCTTCCCCTTACGTAACCCTTCAACTGCACCCACACCACACACATTCATATTATACTATGCAAATCTCATTCTAACTCCCTCAGTCTCATTGTGTGTGTGTGTGTGTGATCAAGAACCAGAATAATAAGAAATATGAGCAGGCATGATGTTATGTGGCTAATCCCTACAATAATACTCTCTCAATTTGTAATTTATTTGACTTCTTCCTCAATCGATTCCTTAATATACGTGGGTTGCTCCCAACTCAAGTACAACCCAGGCAGCCCCTACGAGTCGGGAGTCAACTCGGTACTCACCTCGATCGTCAACTCAGCCTCCTACGCCAGTTTCAACAACTTCAACATCTCCGCGGCCGAGAACGACGTCGTGTACGGGCTCATCCAGTGCCGAGGCGACCTCCCCTCCGCCGACTGCCGCAGCTGCGTCTCCGCCGCCGTGGCCCGCCTCGGCTCCGCCTGCGCCACCGCGTCGGGTGCCGAGATACAGCTGGAGGGGTGCTTCGTGCGCTACGACAACACCTCGTTCGTGGGGGTGGAGGATAAGACGGCGGTGTCGGATAGGTGTGGGCCCATGGTCGCTGACGGCGACTCGGACGTGTTGACTCGGAGGGACGCTGTGTTGGCGTACCTAGGCGCGGGTGGTCAGTTCTTCCGAGTCAGCGCGGAGGGGAAAGTCCAGGGTGTGGCGCAGTGCACGCAGGACTTGAGTGTGGACGAGTGCCAGGATTGCCTCTCGGAGGCAATCAAACGGCTGAGGACCCAGTGTGGGTCGGCCTCCTGGGGGGATATGTTCTTCGCCAAATGCTACGCGCGCTTCTCGGAGCGTGGCTACACCTCCCAAACCGGTTAGTTAGTTCCGATCACTTTCTTATATCACCTCTATCAAATTCTCCCTTCTCATCTATTTTTATTTATAATTTTGGGACTAAGCTAATTACACGAAGAATGTACTTAAAAATAGAATGGGATATTTTTATAAAGGAGAAATTCAAAATGGTCGGCGATATAAACGATATAATGTCTACAATAGGCGTTTATTTAGAGTGATAAAATAGATATATGATTAAATATTTAAAGAAAAAAATTATTAAATTAATTTGAAATTGAACAATTCTTTATTTATATATTAAAATAAACATCAATTAATTTAAATTATTTTTAACAATCAATCATGCAAAATAAACTAAGCATTATATTTAGAACATTATATTCGGGGTAGTCATTAAATTACGCAGTCTAATCTTCTATAACCTTTGAACATTTTTTCAATTACCATAAACTATTTACACTTTTCGCAAAACTCTCAAAATGAAATTACCGTGTCATAATTAGATGATTATGCATGCTTCAATCTGATGTTTTACAAACTTATGAATTTTTTAAGCAAATACAAAATTCATCGAAATTTAAATGATATTAAAAATTATTGATAAATCCGTGAGTCTAGGAAGAAAACAACTAAATTATGTTAAGGCATGGACTATTATTTTTGTTGGAAAAGCTTAAATTTACAGTGTTATCAGTTATGTACATTCCGTGAGCTTCACATAATTGAATAACAAGGAAAAAGTTTAAGCAAAGGTTATGTCATAGCCTTTTTGCATATGCAACCACAAAAGGTGCAGTAAATTTATGACATATGTTTTTTTTTAATTCAAGAATATATACCTCCAAGTCCATGCATGCTTATTCCAAATAAAAGGTTATAACTTTAAAACTTTTGTTATGAGAAAAAGGGATTGGTAGAAAATATTATTCTAAAGTCCTTTTATATGTATGCTCACTATTTATAAAAGTGAAATGCATTACTATTTCAAATTCGTGGAAACTTGAAATTTAGTTAATTAGATAGCATGTTTAGACAAGTTAACAAAGGTATCTAGGAAACTTTAGTTGTTTGGTATCCTATTTACACAAACAGGCTGACCCGGGATATTAAAGTGGCCCCTTCTAAAATCATGTATTTCCCTGCTTTTGAATCCCTCCCAAAGTCTGGGTTACAATTAGGGGTATCACGGTACGGTATACCTTACTAAAATTGTCATACTTTATACTTTATCTTTACCTTCGGTATGAAAAATTTTATATCGATACCTTATCATACTTTTCGTTATACCTTAGTTCGGTATACCTTATTTTCGGCATGACATTTTTACATACATATATCTTACCTTATTTTCGGTATACCTTTCTTTTACGGTATACCAAAAATTATTATTTTCGGTATACCTTACTTTACCACGATATACATTTTTTCGCATTATAACAAAATTTATTTATAATGGAAAACACACATTAAACAAAGTCTAACATATTTAGAAAAACACTAAGTGTTATTTTTTTAATAGCATAATTTTTAGATAAAACACTAATATCATATAATCAATTATAAATATATTAATAGTTATATTATTGTATTTTCGTATAAGTAACTAGATTTAGGTATATAAATTATAATTAATTTTGACATTTATGCATGATATATTATAACAAATTAATATATCTTCGTTAAGTATATATTATAACTTATATTATATTTAATAACAATAATATGTATTCATACGATCATATAATTATTAAACACTTATGTTTTTAAAGCTTATATAATTTTAAATTATAATTATCTTTATGTTATTGTGATTAATTATATAAATATTTAGATTGATATGCTCGTTTTAAAAAATAATTTAGTAGATCGTGCAATTATATCACAATTATTTAATTATGTAACAAATATATATATCTAATAGTTTATCATTATTATTAAAAATAATTATTATAATTTATTGTTCAATCCTTTTAATTATTAATAAACTCACATATTTTGTAATTTATTATTAATTTAGTAATTATAATTCATAATTTATAAATAAATAATTTTTTTATAATTCAAATTGAATATATATTTACATATAATATTATTTATATATGTATATATATCGATATACATCAAAATAACGGTATATACCGAAAAAATATGTATATACCGCGGTACGGTATATGACGGTATACCTCGGTATTTGGAAAAACTCATACCTTTACCTTACCGAAAATTTTGGTACGGTATCATACCTTACCAAAAATTACGGTATACCTTATACTTGGTATTTTACGGTAGTTTTTGGTACGGTAAGTACGGTATACCGTTTTTCGGTAATTTTGATAGCCCTAGTTACAATTACATGACTTCAACAGTAAACTATGTTAAGAAATGATTTGTCCAAAATACCCCTCAACCTCTCTGCTAACAAACCCTAGACGATTTGGGGCTTTGTTCAAATAACCAAAAAAGCTTCAATATTTCCCACAAACCCATCTGCTAAATTGTGTTCGAACTTCGAACGACCAAATTTTTTTAATCCATTCAACTCGCACCAAGTCCAAAACCAATATTAATCAAAGAACCCTTCTTCATCGCTGCTAGGGAAATTCATCGGTGTGCTTTCGGTTTTTTTAAAGACTCTGCGGATCTTCTCCAATCCATTTTCTGTGAAATAGTTCATTGAGTTATTCATAAATTTTCAGATATTTTTGTATGTTTGCAATTATTATTTGATAGTTAAGCTAAAATTTTTCGAATTCTGGAGAATTCCTCTGACAATAATGAATATTATGTGAATCTGGAACAATTGTTCCAATCTTGATAACAGCTATGAAAATTAAACTACTCATTACATTCAAAACTCAGTTGTTGCTGCGTGAGAGAAATCGATTTGCCGACCTTGTTATTAGCAATTTTATTCCTTCGTAGCATGGTTTGTGTTTTAATTTGAAGAAGCTCTTGCTTTTGTGCTTTGATCTGAAGGAGCTCTTGCTTTGAGTTAAAGGAGTAGATGATTTTCTTTAAAATACTAGAAGGACAAATAAGTAATTTTAATTAAGTATATATGAATTAAAAAAGGATATTAAACAACAAATTAGAATTATCCTGGTTGCTATCTATTTCTACCAAACATATTTATTAAAAACAAGTTTATTTTTTACTACACAATCTAGTTTGATTTTATCATGACATGTCAAATCCTGACCTTGATAATGCGTTACCAACTTATATTATAAGGTCACGTCTATAGATATAGCATAAAGGACATATAGGAACTTTGACTTGTTTACTTTTAATTAATTATTATGTAGATTAATTAAATGAATAGCTAGCAATAGGGCTGTCAATTTTTGACATGACACGATAATCTGACACGAACACGTACGGAATTAATGTGTTAGTGCCAAGTTTTATCGGGTTTGAGTCATTAACAGATTGATCCGATAAGAACACGAAATTATCAGATCGCGTTCGGGTCGGATTTAGGTTACCTGATAAGAAAATTTTATAATATATTAACTATTTATATTTTGAAGTAAACGTAGTGTGATACAATTTTTTCTAAAATATTTTGTATTTTTTTAAATATAAAAATGAATATATTCTATAAATTTAAAAAATTATGTATTTATTATTTTTTTTATTATAAATTATATATTTTTTTA
>JAPKLX010000014.1:4184643-4205985 GCA_026898415.1 Leonotis leonurus | reverse complement strand
TTCTTCATATATAGCCCATTTTTTTATCGTATAAATTTATTTTTTTATTGTGTCGATAACGTGTCGTGTCAACACGAAAGTTATCGTGTTCGTGTCGCGTTCAAGTTTGAGCTTAACAGGTCGGGTTCAGGTTTGACCTTAACAGGTCGGGTTGTTATCAGGTCGACCCGATAACGACCAAACTCGCATGATTTGACACCCCTAGCTAGTAGTAGTACTAGAAGTCTAGAATCTAGATCATGATGATGGATATGGAGAAAGACTGAAATACAGACTTCGACTACTAAGGGATGGTTTGGTTTGTGTGATAGGATTGATAGAATTATAAGTTTTAAATCTCTATTTTTTTATCCATAATCTTCTATCTTCTTATGAATTTAGTCATTTTTTATGTTCCTTAATCACTCAAATGCTTGATTAAATTATCAAGTCAAATTTGGTGTGATTATATAATCAAACATTTGAGTGATTAAAAGACATAAAAATGGATTGAATTCATAAGGAGATAGAGAATTATGGATAAAAGATAGAGATTTAAAGCTTATAATTCTATCAATCCTATCACACAAACCAAAACACCCCTAACTATATTATAATATATAGTATACCCACCAAATAATTTACACAACAAGGTCTCATTTATAAATGAAGTCAATTTTTATAATTGTGTATTATACAAAGCTTATAGATTCTCACAAGCAAGCGCCAAGAGAAAAATAGGCTAATCAAGCTGATTATAAACATTTCCCTCAATAGGGATAGTTATGGGTGACAATTGATTCAACTATATACGGTTTACGTTTATACTGGGTACTGCCCCAAATCCAAAATTTTATTTTTATTTTTAATTATATAAAATTATATTTTGATTTGATAATTTAAAATATTTAAATTTCCAAAATTATCCAAAAATATTTGATAAACATTTAAAATTTACGTTCAAAATTGTGGTATCAAGTAGTTAAATTTTATGATTTTTGGGTTTGGGTATCAAAAATTAAATTTCGAGTAGGATATTCGATCATTCCGAATAGACTTATAGGTACTAGACATTTCAATTTTTATGATATAAAAATTAATACAGTTAAGACAAAAGATGGTAAAATAGTCCAAAAAAAAACATCATAGTATATGTTATGTAATTTTGATATTAATTTATTACCTGTAAAATACAGTTTACCAATGATATGTAAACCAATTTCATGGCTCCAATTGTAAAGAAGTAGTTGTTGAAGCTACTCATTACCTTATCCCAGATCAACTTAGTGAAGTCCTGACTCTATATATAAGTTGGAGTACTCTTTCATCTTATAAGGCTTTTTGAAGGGGTGAAGGGCCCATTTCTATAGCAGTATCTCTTTAGGATCTACTCCAATGTTTAGAAATTAATTAATTGATAAACATACATGTACTCTTGATGCCTGTCCAAGATAGGTACGAAGCAATGACAAGTTAAGTATGAAGTAAGGAATGAAGTTACACAAGAATTGACTCTTTCTGGATAATTCAACACTTGCTTGATTTTGTTTGCTTTATTTAACAAAATATATACTTCACATTACTTGCACATGATATGAATTAACTTTTCCGATAAAAAGAATTTCTATTCGTGCAATTAATTTTAGGTGAATCGTGAGTTGTTCGATCTTAAAAGTCAAGTTGATTGATTTTTAGAAACATTATTAATTCTGATTTTCTACTGATTATATGGGAAAATTATAATTTCAGTTTGTGTATAATTGTACAGAAAATGTTGACGAGGTGGAGAAAACGATAGCCATTTTTATTGGGCTTGTAGCTGGTGTTGCGATACTCGTTGTCTTCCTCTCTTTTTTGAGTAAAGCTTTAGATCACAAAGGTAACTAAACAGTAATATTATTAATTAGTTGCAGTTGTCAATGGAGAATTAAATTAATAAATCAAAGTAAAAATTTCTACAAATGCAGGCGGCAAATAAGCAAACGAAATGGAAGAATGTCGAAAAGTTGCATGAATTATGTGGTAAATTTATTTCTTTTCTCTGGGTTCTCTTTTCTTACCATTACTTGCGATCGACCCAAAAAAAAGTGAAGAAAGAAGATGCGATTTGGTCTATGCCTCTCTCTTCTTGTGGTTTTCATTAAATAAAATTTGTACACTTTGGTAAAAAGTTGTTGATTCTGAAACAACGATTGAGACCATTCATTGTAACTTTTTGGTACCTTAGATTAGCCATTCTAAATGTTACCCTATAATCTTTCAGCTTATATATAGATAATTTATTTTTATCATGCTGCACCATTCATCAATTATGGCTATAATTCTTCGATTGAATATGTGATAATTAATTAAGGTTTCATTTAGAAATATGTGTGTTCCTTTGTATAAGGTTTCTCTGAAAAATTTTGACGTCTCTCGTTTACTTTTATCTTATTTTAGGCTTCTTCTGATAGATAAGATTCGGCATGATACGATAAATTTATGAGTCGTTTTCTTATGTTTTGTAGCAAATTAGTTTTATCTATCAGTCCGTGACTAAAACTATGGACTGTCATAAAATGTAGAATATAACACTCTTATGAAACTAGGCAAAATGATTGGATATGAGTTGATTATGATTTAATAGAACGTATTACAATTTCAACTATCAAAATTACCCCAATTTTCAAATCTCTCACAAATTTCTTCTTAGTCATTTCAATTTTCTTCTCTCTATTTTTTGGACATTTGCAAAATTAAATAAATAATTGTTTATATATTTAATAATTACAATTAAATAAATTATTTTAAATAGATTATTATTAAATAATACTATATTTTAGTTCGGTTTTTATATTTCGATTTTTTGATATCAAAACTAAAATCAAACCAAAAAAATGAATATTTGCAAAATCAAAACCAAACCGAATTGATCGATTCGGCTTGACTCGGTTTGGTTCGATTTTCTATTTTTTTTTATCAAATTTTTGGTCATGGGAATGGTTGAAGATGAAGAGCTTGAAGAGGTTGCTGAAAGAAAAATGGAAGAGGGAATGAAGATGGAAGCTTTTGTAGCTTCCACGTGTAGTACTTGAAATATGTGAGTTGGAAATTAAGAGTTGTGTTTTGACACTTTATGTTGCAAGAAACGTGTTAGGTGGGGAAATTGCTAGTTTTAATTAAAGTTGTGCTTGGAGTGTTGCCCTTGTTGTTGGGACCACTTTCATATATATATATATATACTTGTGCACCAAAGTTATTTGGGAATTATGAAATAAAATATATTTTCTTCCTGTTTCTTCTTTCTTCATTCCTTCTCGTCTATTCTTTCTACTATTCACAACATTAAGTTACTGTTACATTGATTTGGCAATACAAACTAGATATTAAATTGTTGGGTTCACTACAATTGGTACATCAGAGCCAAGGTTATAGCTGAGGCTACTCATTTCAAAGACCTCCTGGAAGCTTAGAAAAAGATGGATCAAGTTCTTCAAGCAGAAACCATGAAGCGAGAAGCATCCGAGATGAAACTGCAAGAGCAAATAAATGGGATGAATAACAAGATGCATGATAAGCTGGAGAATTTAACATACACTTTAGCTGAAATTCAACTGCAGCTACTCAATCGTAGTAGAGGGGAGGGATCTGCTGAATCAGAATCAATTTTGGGAAATAACACTCAGGTAACACTCTAGGATTTCTTGGGGGTGTTGGATCCAAGTGGAGGGCAGACAATCAACAACAAGTTTTCCATACACCATCCCCTAAAATAGAATTTCCTAACTTTGATGGGTCAAATCCTAGAGCATGGGTCTTGAAATGTAATAGTTATTTTAAGATTATACCCACTCTTAATGGTCCTTAAAAGATTAATTTAGCTTCTATGCATTTTGAGGAAAAGGCGTTGCAGTGGTATCAAAATCTTGGTGTGGTTCAACCTGAGGTGACTTGGGAACAATTTGTTGAAGTTATTTCTGTTAGGTTTGAAGGTATTAGAGAAACTAAGGTCATTTTAGAATTCAACAAATTAAAACAAACAGGTTCTTACGCAGATTATGTGGATTACTTTGAAGAACTTAAATCTTGTATGCTATTAAACAACCACAATAAGTTCTCTGAAGAGTATTTTATTGCCAGCTTTGTTAGTGGTCTTAGTGAGGAGCAACAATCTTTTGTTAGCATGTTTAAACCAACAACATTGGAGCAAGCTATTGAGTTAGGGGAGCAGCAAATTCACACTCTAGAAATCATTGCCAAGAGGATGAAATCTGGTCCTAAACCTTCTCTGAATCCGATACCATATAAGAAAAATGCCCCTGGTTTTGTCCAAGGAGTGCTCCCCAATCAACCCCTAAGACACCTATCCAGTTACTCACTAAAGTAGAAATGACTGAGAGGAGGAATAAGGACTTGTGTTACAACTGTGATGAGCAATACACAGCTGGTCATAGGTGTAAAAATAGGGTCAGCTATCTTATGATGACTGAGGAGGAGGAGTTGTCCTATTTACAGGGGCAATTTCTTGTTCTAGAAATTGAGGAGGTAACAAACACGACTATCGAAGAAATTCAATTGTCAATGCAGTCAGTTGGAGATGGAGGTTTAACCACTATGAAGTTTATTGGAGAAGTTAAAGGGCACCAACTTCTGATCTTGGTGGATACATGGAGGACACTTAGTTTTTTACAGGCAAACACAAAAAAAAAAAAAAAAATTAGGATGCCAACTGGAGGATGGAAAACCATTGTTGGTAAGAGTGGCCAATGGACAAAGAATGATCAGCACAAAAAAGGCTACTGATTTTAGTTGGAACGTGCAGGGTCATGCTTTCACTTACACCCCTAGAATATTGGAAAATGTTGGTTATGATCTAATTCTAGGTGAAGATTGGCTTAAGCATTGTACTCCAATTGCGTTGGATTACAAGAAAATGACCATCTCAGTTCATCTAAAGGGAAGGAAAGTCAAGCTACAAGCCAACCACTCTGAAGGTGATTGTCATTTCATTTCTGGAGTGGCTCTATATAGTCTTTTGCACAAGAATCTGGATTCAGTTGATGAGGTATATGTTTTGTCAACACCTACCACAGATTAGACGGAACCTGGCCTTTTGGAGGAGCTATTATCAGAGCCTAAAGATGTCTTTGAGGAGCCTAAAGGATTACCACCTATAAGAGGGGTTGAGCATTACCCTTAAACCCAACAGTGTTCCTAAACATCAATATCCCTACAGAACATTTCATAGTCACAAGGATGAGATTGAGAAAATAGTGAATGAAATGCTGGAATCAGGAATAATACAACACATCAGGAGTCCCTTTGCATCTCCTGTCATTTTGGTAAAAAAAAAAGAAAGATAATACTTGGCAGATGTGTGTGGATTATATGTATTTGAATTCACTTACTATTAAGCATGATTATCCTATTCCACTCATAGATGAATTATTGGATGAGCTATTTGGTGCTAAGTATTTTTCCAAAATGGATTTAAGGTCATGGTATTTTCAAATTTTAGTCTCTCCTGAAGATAGGTACTTAACTGCCTTTAGTACACACCATGGGCACTTTAAATTTCTAGTCATACCTTTTGGATTTTGCAATGCCCCAACAACCATCCAGTCCCTGATGAACAGGGTGTTTGCTAAGTTTTTAAGGAAATGCGTTCTGGTTTTCTTCGATGACATACTTGTGTATAGCAAGACCTGGACTGACCACCTACAACACCTAAGAGATGTACTGGATATATTAAGGAAGCATACCCTATATGCTAAAAAAAGTAAATGTCATTTTGGGCAGCAAAAGATTGAATACTTGGGGCATGTTATCACTCAAGATGGAGTTTCCACCGATCCTGAGAAGATCTCTTGCATGATCAATTGGCCTGTTCCACAATCCCTAAAGCAACTTAGGGGATTCTTGGGTCTTACTGGGTACTATAGAAAGTTTATTAAGGGTTATGGAATCCTTATCAGACCCTTAACTGAAATACTGAAGAAAGATAACTTTGTTGGACAGAAGAAGCAGCTTCAGCTTTCACACAACTTTAGGAAGCCATGTCTACTACCCCCAGCGTTGGCTCTTCCTGATTTTAGCCAACCATTTGTGTTAGAAATTGATGTTAGTGGCACAGGTGTGGGAGCAGTTTTAATGCAGAACAAGAGACCCATAGCCTACATGAGCAAGACCTTGGGCAAAAGAAATCAGGCTCTATCAATCTATGAGAGAGAATTCTTGGTTGTGCTTATGGTCATTCATAAGTGGAAGACTTACTTAAAAGAGAACAAATTTATTATCAGGATAGATCAACTAGCTCTCAAGTACTTGCTTGACCAAAAGGTTATAAATCTGACTCAGCAAAAATGGCTAACCAAATTGCTGGGTTTAAACTATGAGATTGAGTGCAGGAAGGGAATTGAAAACAAAGCTGCTGATGCTTTATCTAGGTGTGGAGAGTTGGACTCCAATGCTATTTCTACAGTGACACCTTTATGGGTTCAGAAAACCAGCAAAAGCTATGTGGAAGATCCAATCTTGTCTGAGGTGGTGATAGCTAAATCTGTGGACAAACAAGCTTATCCAGAATATACCCTAGATGCAGATGTACTGAGGTATAAAGGTAGAGTGGTAGTTGGAATGGGAACTGATCTATGTGCCACCATTCTATCTGAGTTGCATAATTCACCATTGGGAGGGCATTCAGGAATCCAGAGCACATATATGCGAGTAAAGAGACTGTTTTCTTGGCCTAGGATGAAAGAAACAGTGGTTAAATGGGTGCAAGAGTGTGATGTTTGCCAAAGAAACAAGCATGATACTAGTTCTTACCCAGGACTTCTCCAACCACTACTTGTTCCTCAAGCTTCTTGGTCTCACATAGAAATGGATTTTATTGAGGGACTACCAAAATCAGAGGGTAAGGATGTTATACTAGTAGTAGTGGACAGATTCACTAAATATGCCCACTTCTTAGCCCTTTCTCATCCTTATATAGCTCTAACTGTTGCCAAAATATTTTTGGACACTGTCTACAAGTTACATGGACCCCCTGAAAGTATTGTTTCAGATAGGGACAAGGTTTTTACCAGCCTCTTTTGGAAGAGTTGTTCAAGCTTATGGGAACACAATTGGAGATGTCTTCGACTTACCACCCGCAAATAGATGGGCAAACAGAGAGGCTTAATCAATGTCTCGAAAACTACCTACGGTGCATGGTCAGTTCTAGCCCTAAACAGTGGGTTAAGTGGCTAGCTCTAGCTGAATATTGGTACAACACAAGCTACCACACAAGCCTAAAGTGTACACCATACCAAGCACTCTACGGAATTCCACCTAAACATCTTGGTGTTCAGTTTTTTCAGGATTCCATCAATACTGAAGCAAAAGACATCATGTGGCAGAAGCAAGAATTTACACAAACATTGAAAGATAATTTGCTCAAAGCACAAGCTAGGATGAAATATTTTGCCGATAGGAAGAGGTCTGAATGTGAATTCCAAGTTGGGAGTCTACCTAAAGCTTCAACCTTTCCGCCAAAACTCAGTCTCTCTTCGTCGGAATTTGAAATTATCTACGAGGTATTACGGACCATTTAAAATCCTTGAGCGAATTGGATCTGTAGCATACAAATTGAAATTGCCCGAGACCTCCAAAATTCATCCTGTCTTTCATGTCTATCTACTAAAAAAGTGTATTGGAGAAAAACTTATACCTGTTTCAGAGCTTCTAGAGACTAATTCCGATGGGTCTTATAGAATTGAGCCAGAAGAGGTTGTTACTCAATTCTTGATTAAATGGCTAAATTTTGGGTCTGACCTTGCTACTTGGGAGGATGAGAAATATATCTGTTGAAAATTTCCATTTTTCAATCCTTAGGGACAAGGATTTTCTGCGGCGGGGGTAATGTCATGGGAATGGTTGAAGATGAAGAGCTTAAAGAGGTTGCTGAAGGAAAAATGGAAGAGGGAATGAAGATGGAAGCTTTTGTAGATTCCACGTGTAGTACTTGAAATATGTGACCAAGAGTGTGTTGGAAATTAAGAGTTGTGTTTTGACACTTTATGTTGGAAGAAACGTGTTAGGTGGGGAAATTGCTAGTTTTAATTAAAGTTGTGTTTGGAGTGTTGCTCTTGTTGTTGGGACCACTTTCATATATATATACTTATGCACCAAGTTATTTGGAAATTATGAAATGCAATATCTTTTCTTCATGTTTCTTCTTTCTTCATTCCTTCTCGTCTATTCTTTCTACTATTCACAACATTAAGCTACTATTACATTGATTTGACAATACAAACTATATATTAAATTGTTGGATTCACTACATTTTGCTCACCTCTAATTAAGATCATACGTTCACGCCATTTGATAATTGTACCTTCAAAATAAATTTCTCTGTACACTCTCTCTTTGTATTACCAACAAGCTTTGTGATTTTTCTAGTTTGTGATAGCAAAATTATTTATCATCTTAATTCATCAAATCAAAGAGAGAGAAAACAAAATAATATATTATTGATGTTGAAAGAATAATGGAAATGAACAAACAAGATGATCAAGATAAATAGAGCATAAAAATTAATGATCGAGAATATAAAACATAAAAAATCGAGAGAAAGTATAGAAAAATATATTAATGAACTTGGGTTATTTTTAAAAATTTTAAAATTTATTAAGGTCAAATATGTAATTTGACAAATTTATACAATGAATAAACTAATCTACCAAATACCTCTAACTTTTTTATCATGTGGTTTATATTGTCTACCAAACACAATTACAAGATAATTTATCTAAGCTTATCGTAACTCCTTTGACTAATCAAACTGGACCTTAGTGTAAAACGAAGCAAGTTAATGAGGTTAGGTGGTTTCGTAGCTGTAGTATTAGGAATATATTTTTGTGATAATGGCCTTAAAAATCATGACATTTTCATTAAGTTGGAAATATAACATCACTTTTTAATTTAGCTTTAAAATACACCACCTTTTAAATTGTTGTAATTTTCCCCAAAATTTATGATGATCTTGAATTTGGATGGGGTGGCTCACATGTGACAATAAATTTTTATGAATCAATTTAATATAGGCAATGTGACATTTCAATTATCCTATGTGGCATTTTAATTATATAATATAGCAATGTATTGTACTCACATTCATTTTATTATACTAATAATTAATTTTATAAGTATGATGTGTCATTTTATACATAACAATATAAATGTTACCTTTTATTTTTTAAACATATATCATTAGATTATAAATATTGAACATAAATATATTTTAATTTTTTTTATTAAAATATAAATCATTAAATCATAAATTTTAAGCATAAAATACCCACACAAATTCCACCATATTATGATTATATACATAAAAACTTCTTATTTTAAAATTATACTAATAAATATAAAAATATAAAATCTAGCCATTTTTTATTTATTAAAAATATAAATCCTTAAATCATAAATTTTAATCACAAAAACAAATTAAATAAAATTAAATAAAAGGAAGAGATTTTTTGTACAATCCCAACCCACTAATTCTTCTTCTCCACTAATTTTTTGTGCCATTTTCCTTCTTTTACTTCACGACTGCAGCCTCTTTTCCAAAACCTCCATCCATATGCTTCTTAATAATCTATTTCGTTTCCATCACTTTTGACTTTATTTCCACCATCTTCGATCACAACATACTCTTTCATATTTATTCTTTTTATGATATTTAATTTTCAACAATGGAGAACATGTTCATATTTTTTGTGCAATACGTTTGATGATAAAATATGAGTATTTGGCAAAACAACAAAATACATATGATTTGTATGAATATGGTTGAAGAAATTGAGAGATGCATATTTGAATACTTGGATTTTCGTTAGAGTCGAGCCTCTCTTGATTGGCCAGATTTTTATATTTTTTATACTTTAATATTTATTAGTATAATTTTAAAATAAGAAGTTTTTATTTATATAAATATAATATGGTGGAATTTGTGTGCGTATTTTATGGTTAAAATTTATGATTTAATGATTTATATTTTAATAAATAAAAATGTAAAATGTATTTATGTTTAATATTTATAATCTAATGATATATATGTTAAAAAATAAAAATGTAACATTTATATTGTTATGTATAAAATGACACAACATATTTATAAAATTAATCATTAGTAAAATAAAATGAATATGAGTACAATATATTGCTATATTATATAATTAAAATTCCATAAAAGATAATTGAAATGCCACATTGCATATATTAAATTAATTAATAAAAATTTATAGCCACATGTGAGCCACTTTATCCCAATTCAAGATCATCCCAAATTTTGGGGAAAATTACAACAATTTTAAAAGGTGATGTATTTTACGGCTAAATTAAAAAATGATGTTATATTTTCAATTAAATAAAAAGGTCATGGTTTTTAAGGCCATTACACTATATTTTTTATATTCATTGTTGGTTCTTAAAGAGTAGTTAATGATATATGAGGGAGAATATAAAGTGTATAAAGGTCTTTAATAGATAGACTAATGATCCATTTGTTGATAGAGGCCTAGCTGCCATCAGTAGTTGGGCAAAAAGATCAAGCATATCAAAACATGGTAAATATTCCCTTACAAAAACGAACACAAAAGGCAAGATAATTTATCAAGGAATAGATTATAGAACTTCATCAGATAATATATCCGTCAATTCTCAATCCCACTCCCAAATAAGATCAATAATGGCTAGCTATTGGTATATATGTGAGTAAAGGTGTGGTTTTTAACTTCTACAAGCAAAAGAAAACTAATGTCACCTTCTTTCATTTTTTCCCTTTTCACATTCAATCAAGCAAAAATTAATTTAATTTCATCATGTAATTCTAGTTAAATATATTTAGTAGGTTTTTGTTATATTCTAGTGTGTTGTTTTGTCGTGTTTTATATGTTTGTCTTTTGGTTTCGTTTCGTTTTATTGTTCATTTTATGCCGGTTCGTTTGTTTTGTGATTTGGATGTAGGAGTTGGAAAGGAGACGAAGATGGAGCTAGAATCGTGCTCTATTCATCCCGTTGACGAAACCAAGTGGAGAAGAAAGGACCGAGAAAAGCTAAGACGACGAACTTTAAGCTAGGACCAGCGCTCGCTAGGGTGCCTTTGCAGAAGAATTTCAGAAAGTAGGACCCAACGACCGCTGGGAACCCAGCGGCCGCTGGCCCTGCAGGCAAATCACAGCAAAAGCACAAAGCCAGCGACCGCTGGCTTCCCAGTGGCCGCTAGCTGGAAGTTCCAGCATTAGTTTAAACTCGTTTTTTGCGTCATTTTGGGTGTGAAACATTGAGATTAAGACAAGAACAGTTAGAAAATATTTTACTTACTTGCTTTTAGTAGATAGGATTGGATATTTTTTGGTCCCGAAAGAGCTAGATTGGTGTATGGGGGGAGGGGGGGGGGGAGGAATACACCAATTTAAACTTTTAGGGTTTTCTTGTTTTCAACTTAGGTATAAGGCTTGAGCACACTTAATAACTAAGATAGCTTAGAGTAGTAAAACAAATCTTCTTGTCAGGAAGATTTAATCTCACTCAAATAATACCTTATGCGTGAAAAACAGTAATCAAGAATAATAAATACAGATTTAAACTTGATTAAAGTTGTGTGCGGAATATGGTGGTTAATGCTCTTTTTAATGTGAAAACGTATTCTTTCTTGAAGATATTATCAACCAAGATTTAAGTGCAAGAGTATGAAGAAGATGACGATGAAGTAAATAAGAAATAAAGAACACAAGCAGTTAACGTGGTTCGGGATAAACTGTCCCTACGTCCACGGCTCGATCAAAGCTAGATCGAAAACTTTACTAGCTTTCTCCTTTCTTTTTACTCGTTGAGTACGAGCCACAAGAATTATCAAATCTAGATAACTTCTTGTGATTACAAATCTTCTTTCTAAGAGTGAAAATTACAACCTTAGAATACAACCGGATCAAATCTAGATCCTAACTTGGAGTTTTGTAGAAATAGTTTTTCCAGAAAGTAAATCTTCAAAAACTGTAAACACTACTAAGAATTCTTGATGGTTGGAAGTGTTTTTAACGTTGAGAGCTTGAAGATTTTAGCAGAGTAATGGCAGGATAATAGCTTGAATTCCCGTCCTTCTTTCTGGAGGTGAAGGTGGTATTTATAGACTTTTTGAAGAAACTATCCGTTGGAGACGAAGACGTCCTTCTTCATTGCATTAATGGCTGCATTAAATGCATGGCAGAGATGTTGAGACACGCGCTGCCAAATGAGAGTTGTTTCCACCTTTCATGCGATTTTCCAGTGTATTGCCATACTGAGAATGATTCACCGTACTGGAATTTTGATATTCTCTTACTTCATTCCTTAAAGTATGCTTTTGATGTGACAATACACCAAGTGGTTGACTTGTGACAAATTTAGGTATGTCGGCAGTCCACCGTAGTTATTGTGAGGAGCAGCTTGATCTTGATGTAATGACAGTTAGTTGTTCATCGTGCTGTACTTCCATCTTGTTGTACCTCCATCTTGTATAATGACCAAATCGTTTTTGAAACAAAACGATCTATTGTATATAAAGTAGAGAAGATGAACAGATCGCTTTTAAAACAAACGATCTGCAGGTTGTGATGACAGTGGGCTGATGCAGTCATTTGGAACGAGCTGCTTATCCTCTAGTAATGACTTGAGACGATCTGTTGCTGTCATTGAGCAGCGGGCTGAACTTTAGAACGAGCAGCTCCACTACTTGTAATGAACTACAAGTATATTCTGTTTATCTAATTATAGTCTAGAGAACCAGATCGTTATAAGTATGCTTGAAACTTCAAACTACTTTTACATTTGTGATAAGTTAATAGATAAACTAGAAATCGAAACCAAAACAAGTATAAGTGACAGCGAGCTGCTACTATGTGACAGATCGTTATTTAATATATAAAACGATCTGCTCACCACATTAGGAGCCAGCAGTCTTACATAACGAAAAACTTGTTATCCTAGCAATCATTGTATCCAGGATATCTTACTAGAATAAGTCAAATCTCTATTAAGTTACAAAAATGATCTGCTTTTATTACACTAAGATAACCTTAATCAATGACAGCCTGGTTTCAAATATACAAAATATCAAAGTGTAGTTTCGAGAAACATCATCAAAATAAATATAACTTCATGGGGTTCCCAACAATATTTCAAGAGATTGAAGGATTTTCTTACTTTACATTATGGATTCATAGTAAGTTAATCTTAATGGAGATTTCTATGGTTTCATTTTCATCTATGGTTGGCTAAATACATCTCTAGGGTTAGATTATCTTATTCTATGGTTTAATGCTTTGATTTGATCTTGAATGGTTGTTTGATTTGTGCTATATGAGTTTTGTATGCTTGATCATCATATGAACTCTTAGATATGAAATGGATTGTAATGAATTATTTTATGTCTCAATTGAAATCAAACAACCAAACCTATTAATCGGATTCGTAAAATAGGTAATTGTGTTTTAAATTGGTATTCATCTTAAGTGTGATCTATACATGTAAGTGATAGGCACATGTTAGCTTAAAGAACACGTAAGTGATTAGCTAATCAACTTAGGAAAATCTAATTAGAAGCATGATTTGATCAAAGAAGCATTGAACCTAGATTTAAGATAATTGTCACCCTAGACCTTCACTCTCTTGTTATCTCGTTTACATTTTCATTAATTTAGTTATAATTCTTACCTTAAACTGATTTAGAGTGTTCTAGATTGTTTATTTGATTATAGTACTTTAATCATTGTCATGCATAGTCCTCCACGAGATTCAATATTCGGGTCGACTCTTTGCGTATTACAACTTCTTAGTATATGTTTTTAGTCGAACAAAATTTAGCGCCGTTGCCGGGGAAAGCTATAGGCATTTTGATTTTCAGTGCTTGTTTATTTTTGTTTTCTTCTTTCTTTGTTTTCCGTATTGTGATTGTTCAGTTTAGTGATTGTTGTGTTTTTATTTTCATTCTTGTTTTTGTTTGGAGTTTTCAACCGCAAGTTGCGTTTGACTTCTCTTTTCGTGGTGCTAGGTACTTCATGCATGGACGCCGAAGTCTAAATAAGAGATTGGCACCCGTGTTGGACAACGTACATCGAAGGAGGGAGTTGCAAACAGTCAACCTGGAAGAGGAGGTTGAAAACGGCTATACTTTGGAGTCTGGGTATCGATCAGATCATTCAGAGAGTTCACTTCCATGAGACTCAGACACAGATTGGAGTCAGACGAGCTCTCACACAGTCATGGTGGCCCGTCAGATGAGGGAACTCGCTAGGCCGGTTATAGGAGCTGCGGCATCACCCATTGTGTTGGGACAAGTAGCTTGGAACTACGAGCTCAAGAGTATCCACTTCAACCAGCCTCCGTCCTTCTATGGTATGCCGGCGGAGGATGCATTGAACTTCATCCGGGAGTTCTATGCCATAGTCCAGACCTTTCCGCTTGAGGACTTAACGGATGATCAGTTGAAGATGAGATGTTTTCCATACACTCTCAAGGACCGAGCTAAGACATGATTTATGTCTTTAGCTCCCAATTTTCTTTAAAACTTGAATCAGGTGTCTGAGAGATTCATGTCGAAGCGGTACCCGAACCAAAAGACGCAAGAGGTTAGGTCACAGCTGGTGACCTTCACACAGTTGGATGGAGAGCCTCTTCACGAGGCTTGAGAAAGATTCAAGTGTCTTCAAATGCAATGTCATCATCATAACTTATCTCCAGAGTTGCTCAATCAGTTCTTTTACGAAAGTTTGCATCAGAACTTTCAATATATGGTTGATAATGCAGCTGGAGGAGATATTGGAAACCGGATAGCAGAGGAGCTCACAGAGATATTTGAGAATATGGCAATGAATTCACAACAGAGAAGCTCCAGGGGTCCGAAGAAGAAGGTCAACGAAGCAACCTCTAGTAATGATTTGGTGAGGCAATTAGTAGAGCTTACAAGGCAGGTGCAAGCTATCCGTATAGCGGATGAACAACCAAGAAGAAGTGGAGGCGAGACATGTGGTATTTGTGGAGAGTTTGGCCACGGGGCTAATGTTTGTGCCAATGCATACGAGCAACACCAAGAACAGGAAGAGCAAGTAAATGCTCTTCAAAACTTTCAGCAGCGCCCGAAATTTGATCCATAGTCCAACACTTATAATCCAGGGTATAGGTATCATCCAAACTTCTCTTGGAGGCAACAAGCACCACAAGGACAGTAAGTGCCACCTCAACAAGGGTATCCAACAATTCCAACAACCACAACACTTTTCACAACAACAGCAACACCAAGCCCCATCTCAAGGTCCTTCCAAATCATCAGTGGAGGATAATTTGAATAAATTTATTCAAGCTAGTCATCAGCGATTTGAGACAGTGGAGGCCTCTATGAAGAGGATTGAGACCCAAGTTGGGCAGCTTGCAGGGACAGTTGGAGAGCTTGTTCAGATGAACAAAACGGACAAGCTTCCAAGTCAACCAAAGCAAGCTCAAGCAGTCACTGTTTTGAGAAGTGGTAAGGCTGTGGATAATTAAGTTCGAATGCCGGTTAATGAGGATGAGCATGAGAAGGAAGAAAAGAATATCACAGTAACTCCTCCTAAATAAGAGATCATTGTTTTAGCCCCTCCCGAGGAGAAAGGAAAGGGAGGAGAGTTACATAAGGCTTCTAATCCTTATAAACCTCATATTCCTTTCCCAAGGCGATTGAGGAATGAAAAGTAAGACCAACAATTCTTGGATTTTTACAAGATGCTTTCAAAGGTTAATGTCAACCTTCCTCTCCTGGATGTGATTAAGAATGTTCCAGCATATGTTAAGTTCTTTAAAGAACTTGCATCCAAGAAGTGACGTTTTGTGGATGACGAGAAGATTGTTGTTTCTGAAGTAGCAAGTGCAGTGTTGAAGCACCAACTTCCTCCAAAGTAAACAGATCCGGGTAGTTTCGTCATCAAAATTTCACTTGGGAATGGTAAGTCCGTTTCAGGCATGTTAGATCTAGGGGCTGGAATTAACTTGATGCATTATTCTATTTTCTTGAGATTAGGATTAGGTAATTTGAAGCCCACTAGAATGTCTTTACAACTTGAAGACATGTCAATTAGGTACCCTAAAGGAATCATTGAAGATATCTTAGTTAGGGTTGGAGATTTAATTGTACCGGTTGATTTTGTCGTGCTTGATGTTGGTGAGGTGCAAGAGTCTAGAAATGAGCATACTGTTCTTTTAGGTAGGCCTTTCATGGCAACAACTAACACATTAATTGATGTAAAAAATGGCAAACTTCAAATGACTGTGTTAGGTCAAACAATTTCCTTGTCTATCAGGGAAATATCCCCTCATCATGTATAAAGTTTATCTAATACTTGTTATTATATTGATGCTATTGATACCTTGGTCGAGAAGGTGTTTTTGCAGGATATAGATGATGAAGAGATAGTAGTTAGTCGAGATGAGGAGGACCTAGCTCTCGACTCAAGTGTGGAGGTGATGGAAGTTGTGAAAGGAGAAGAGAAGAATGAGCCATTGAGCAGTCCTGTTGAACTTAAGGAGCTTCCTAAGCATCTTAAGTATGTGTTTCTAGAAGACGGAGAGACAAAGCCGGTGATTATTTTTTCCGAGCTGACTGAGGAGCAAGAAGAAGAATTGGTAGGAGTATTTAAAGAGAACAAGAAAGCTTTTGGTTGGAGCCTTGCAGATATAAAGGGTATTAGTCCATCTATGTGTATGCACATGATAGTACTTGAAGATGGAGACAAGCCATTCAGAGACGGCCAAAGGAGATTGGACCCCAATCTTATGGAGGTGGTGAAGAAGGAAATCCTAAAGCTTTTAGCTGAAGGATTGATCTATCTAGTGGCCGAGAGTGAGTGGATGAGCCCCGTTCATGTTGTTCCGAAAAAGGGTGGCATAACGATAACGACTAATAAGAAGGGAGAATTGGTGTCAGCTAGGTTAACCACGGGTTGGCGGATGTGCATAGATTACATGAAGTTAAATGCGGCTACCCGCAAAGATCATTTCCCTTTGACCTTTATAGATCAAATGCTTGATAAGTTAACTGGACATGAATTTTATTGCTTTCTTGATGGTTTGTCTGGTTATTATCAGGTCAATTTTGTTCGACCTAAAACGTGTGCTAAACTGAAGTACGTGGCGTTGTTAAGTCCAGACCCACTGTTCTACAAGAGAATCAGTATCGGGCACGAGGAATGTTTCCAGCCGATATACTTCAGTTATTATATTTAAGTCGACCCGAATGTCGTATCTCAACGGAAGGCTATGCAGGGCTACTAATCATTAGTACTATAATGCAAGAAATAAATGCTAAACATTCTAATCAACATGAGGAAGAAGAAATCTAAACTAAGAAAACGGAAAACAATAAACTGGAATACACAAGTGATTGAAGTCTAGGGTGAGATTATTTCCAATCTAGGCCAATGCTAGTTTAATCAAACCAAGTCTTAAATAGGATTTCTCTAAGTTGATTAGCTAATAACTTACGTATTCTTAAAAGCTAATCCGTGATTATTACTAACGTGTACAAATCACACTTAGAGTAACACTAATCAAGATATGATTACCTATTTTACGTATCCGATTAATAGGTTAGGCTGTTTAATCATAAAAGAGAAGTAAAATCATTCATTGATCAAAGTAATCCTACTTCTAGAGTTACACATGGTGATCAAGCATGCAAAACCCTTAAGCACGGACCAAACAACCATAAAACAAGATCAATTCAAGCATCAGAGTAGAATAGGAACAATCACTCCATAGATAAGAATCTAGACAACCATAATGAAAAGTAAATCCGTAGAAAGAGTTATCTTTATAAACTTACTAGAAATTTACCATTCGGTTGCTAGAATCCTTCAATCCTTGGTATCCCAAGGATCTAAACTACGAAAAGCAGTAAAATAAGTGTTTTGGGAATGTATCTCTCGAGTTACAAAGTTAGGGATTGAAGATATGTTCTGAAAATACACCTAAGAGCACTTAAAACGCACAAATAACTGCAGGCCAGCGGCCGCTGGGAAGCCAGCGGTCGCTGGATGTTGCATTCTGTCCTCCCAGCAAGCGACTTCCCAGTGATCGCTGGAATACCCAGAGATCGATGGCTGCACGGCCAGCATCTTTGTGTTTTTCTTCTTCCCGTTTCATGCTCATCTCGATAGGAATCCGTGGCCGCAGACGGATCTGAATTCGGAGTTGTAACGAAGGAGAACGAGCCAAAACAAAACTGTTGCGCATTGCGCAACAATCTTGCATATGACCATGCTCTCGCGTTCTTTCTCCTTTCGTTTTTGCTCGTAACTCCTCAGAAGCTCCCATCTGCTTTCCTCGGCTTCGCTCGTCTTAGCATCTTCGGCTTTTCATTTCACCATTCTACACCTAACACAAAAACAACAAAAACCGGCGTAATACGAAATAAAAATACATGAAAACAAACTAAACTAAAACCTAGACACGACGAAACATCAACTAAAAACACACTAAAAACATGACAAACAGTGGCGATAGCTCCAGAGGATCAATCAAAGACAACCTTCACAACTCCCTTCGACACTTATGCTTATAGGAGGATGCCCTTCGACTTGTGCAATGCTCCGGGAACTTTTCGAAGGTGCATGCTTTCAATTTTCTCCGAAATGATTGGTGATTTATTGAAGTATTTATGGATGATTTCTCCGTTTTCGGTAATTCATTTCATTATTTCTTGAAGAAGATTGATATTGTGTTAAAACGGTGTATTGAGTGTAACCTTACTCTTAGTTGGGAAAATAGTCATTTTATGGTTACCAATGACATTGTGTTAGGCCATGTCGTTTCTAGCAAAGGGATAGCAGTTGATAAGACTAAGATTGATGTTATTGAGACATTGTCCCCTCCGGTGAATGTTAAAGGGGTGAGGAGTTTTCTTGGGCATGCCGGTTTTTCTAGGAGGTTTATTAAGGACTTTTCCAAAATAAGTCAACCTTTATGTAGGTTACTTGCTCAAGATGTTCCCTTTGATTTTGATGATGAGTGCAAGCATGCTTTTAACACTTTGAAAGAGAAACTCATTTCTGCTCCCATTGTTGTATCTCCGGATTGGTCAAAACCATTTGAAAGTTAATTACACTACTACAGAAAAAGAAATGCTTGATGTGTTTTTTTGCTTTGGATAAATTTAGGTCCTACATCATAGGGTCCAAAGTTATTGTACACAGTGATCATGCTGCACTTAGATACTTGCTCACTAAGATTCAAACTAAGCCGAGATTGATTAGATGGATTTTATTGCTTCAAGAATTTGACTTAGAGATTAAGGATAGAAAAGGAAGCGATAATCCTGTTGTTGATCATCTGTCTAGGCTAGAAAACATTAAGGACTCATTGACTGTCTTTAAGAATGATAAGATCCCAGATGAGTTTCCTTATGAGCACGCATTTCTCATATCTTCATTTCCTTGGTATGCCGATATAGTGAATTACTTGGCCGCGGATAAGCTCCGTGATGATCTAACCTTGCAAGAGAAGGCGAGATTTCTTAGATCTTGCAGGTACTATTATTGGGAAGATCCCTACTTATTCCGTCTAGGAAAGGATGAGGTGATCAGGAGATGTGTGCCGGAAGTCGAGCAACAGAGTGTTTTTTCTCTATGTCACGAAGCAGAGTGTGGGGGACAATTTGGAGGCCGTAAAACCTCTTTCAAAGTCCTCCAATCAGGTTTATACTGACCATCTTTATTTAAAGATGCGCATTTGTTTTATGCTTCATGTGATAGATGCCAAAGGGCTGGGAATATTAGCCGACGAAATGAGATGCTTTTAGTTAACAATCTCGTAGTTGAAATTTTTGACGTTTGGGGCATAGATTTCATGGGCCCATTCCCTAATTCTAATGGTTTTGAATACATTTTGCTTGCTGTAGATTACGTGTCTAAGTGGATCGAGGCTATCCCCACGATAACATGTAATGCTAATATTGTCTTAAAGTTTGTGCACGAGAATATCCTAAACAGGTTTTGATTTCCTAAGGCAATAATTAGTGATGGAGGCAAGCATTTTTGTAACAAGTTGTTTGAGAAGCTTATGAGGAAGTATGGCATTAAGCACAAGGTGGCGACTCCTTATCATCCCCAAACATCCGGGCAAGCGGAGACAAGTAACAAGCAAGTGAAATGAATTTTGGAGAAAACCGTGAAGCCAACGAAGAAGGATTGGTCATCAAAGCTGGGCAATGCTTTGTGGGCATACCGAACCACTTTTAAGATGGTCCTTGGTATGAGTCCCTATAGGCTCGTGTATGGAAAAGCATGCCACCTTCCAGTCGAAATTGAGCATAAGGCGATGTGGGCTATTAAGGAAACAAATATGGAGATGATTCGTGTAGGAGAAGAGAGGTTCTTACAAATGTCCGAGTTAGAAGAGCTAAGGGACGAGGCCTTTGAGAATTCTAGGATCTACAAGGATAGGGTAAAGAAACTCCATGATCGAAAGATCTTAAGAAAGAATTTGGAGCCAGGGATGAAAGTATTAATTTTCAACTCCCGACTCCGACTCTTTCCGGGAAAACTCAAATCTCATTGGTGTGGTCTTTTTGAGATCACAAAAGTGTTTCCGTATGGAGTAGTAGAACTCTTAAACTCGAGAACTAAGGAGCAGTTTTGGGTTAATGGACAAAGAGTGAAGCAATACCTAGAAGGAGAGGTTTCTAAGAGAGGAATCGAGTCTCTAGTACTCAAGGATGCAAGTAGCTGTTGAAATGATGAGAAGGTGTCGAGCTCATGACATAAAACGAGCGCTATGTGGGAGGCAACCCATAATTTTATCTAGTTGTTTTTGTTTTTGTTTTTGTTCTTGTTCTTGTTTTTTTGTTTGTTTGGTGTAAGTTAGAGTCTTAATCGTGTTTGTGATTATGTAGGAAGGATCCAAGAAGAAGAAAATCGAAGAGGAAGAAGAAAAAGGTGCAAGAAACGGGGCAGAACGCTAAAGCCAGCGACCGCTGAGAACTCAGCAGCCGCTGGCCATTCAGGGCTGATGACAACAGAAGATAGGGGTCAGCGACCGCTGAGAACCCAGCGGCCGCTGGCCCATTCGCGCTGAAGAATTACAGAATGTCATAGCCAGCGACCGCTGAGAATCCAGCAGCCGCTGGCAATTCTGTTGGGAACCCCACAAATATTCTAAGTTTTGATGATGTTCTATCAAAAACACACTTGGTATTATTCATGTTCTGTATCATTTCTTTTGGTTTCTATAAACCAGATAGTCGAAGCCAGTTCAACCAGAAAGATGAAAGAAGTCTCAGACAGAAAGCTGAAGCAAGACAACTTTGACAGAAAGTTAAACCAGCAAGTCTCAGAC
>JAPKLX010000014.1:4139866-4174643 GCA_026898415.1 Leonotis leonurus | reverse complement strand
AAGCTTACATCTCTCTGATTAAATTAGTCAAGTAAACTGAAAAGTTTATATTTGGTGTATTCCCCCCCCCCCCCATACACCAAACCTTGCTCTTTCGGGACCAACAAATTCTCTTTCCACACGATTTATTCACTTTCCCTCCCTTTTCCTTCATTCCAATCTTCTTACTTCATCTTCTTTTCTCCCCAAACCATACCCTAGCCTCCTAAATCCTCAAATTCCTCCTTCCACTCTACTAATCTAAACCAAATCCTCCAAATTTCTTCTACCCAACACTTTACCTTCCTTTTCATCCATAAATTCCTACATTTCATCCACCACATTCTCAAATCCAAAATTTTTAATTTTGGTAATTTCTCTTCTCTTTTTACTTTCTTCTTACTAATTGTGTTTCTTCTCCATGTCTAAGAACATCCGGTGTCATGTGGAAGAGCCCGAGGAAGAAGAGGAGCAAAACGAAGCCCCAAGGGAGAATCTCCAACTCACCCGATTTCGTTCATCCCTATTTCCAATTTATGAACCCGTGGAAGATTAAATTTTCCTACGATTATTTGCTTTACCGTTTAACCATGGGTATCAATTGGGATTTGTTGAATAGGGTGCATGTTAGTTCTCAATTGCGCAAATATTTGAAAGCATTAAGCCTTTTAAAGCTCTCAGATAGTGGTAACTTAGATGGTTATAGAGAATTGTCATATGAATTGTTTTCCACATTTGAATTTGGAGATGGACATAATTCTTTCCACTGTACGCTTTTAGGGAATAATGTTACCGTTACTAGATCTATCATGTGTTTTGTTTTTGGATTCTCCTCGTCTAGAGGAGCAGCTACCCGAACCCCAAAAGGGTTCAATCCGGTAGCTGCTTGGTACGACCTCACCGAGCTCTATAATTGGAACCCGAGTGGCACCCTTAGTGGATTTATTAGGATGACGCCCTTTCCCTTTTGCATATGTTCATTGCTTTCAATATATCGGGAAAGGCGGAAGCCAATAAGGTCAGTACCAATGAGTGTTTTCTCCTATATGCTGCTGTTAAAGGCAGAAGGTATGTATTTCTTCCTTCGTCTGGGCTCAGCTCGAAGGAATTAAATATAGGAAAAAGACTCATCTTGCTTTGGTGTATATTATTTTTCGTCTTGCTCGTCACTTCGATTTTTAGGTACCACATAATTATAGATGGATACAAAGCCTTAACTTGGATGCCACTTTTCTCAAGCATGCCGGCCTACTTGACTCCTCCGAGACTTCCTTCGTTCCCTATGAACGAAGAGAATGTGTAAGACGCTTTCGTGAGCGTGAGGCAGCTCTTGAGCGAGCCGGAGGTGCCTATCCATCTACGGAGGCCCCTCCCGAGACTGATGACCTTCCCATCGGTGCTGATGCCGAGATGGAGGAGCGTGCTTACGAGGGAAATCAACAAGGCGGATATCTTGGAGGATATCAAGGCGCATATGACCAAGGTGGTTTTGCCAGTGGCTCCGGGAGTGGTTTCGATGGTGATTACTTCACCCGGGATGATTTCATATCCTTCCAAACTGACTTGTTTGGAAGGCTAGACACTCAGACGTCAGTTCTTCGTTCCATGGATACCCGTCTCGAGTCTATAGATACACGTGTCTCCTCTCTGGAGACACAGTGGGCTAGCTGGACCGGAATCCACCCTCATCCTCCACCTTCATCCGATTATCAGGATTCTCAAGATCCTCCGGCATTTTATTTCTTTCTTTTGATTTTTTTTCCTTTTATGTTTTATTTTTATTTTTCTTTATTTGTTCTATTCTATGTTTGGTGTTATGTCTTTGGTTGCAGGTACAATTTTAGGAGCATTTCGTTCATGGGCTTGTTGCCAGCTTTTCGTATCGTCAGGGAAGTTTCCGTATTCCTTCTATTTAATTTCTTACTACGAGGACGTAGTGGAACTTAAGTGTGGGGGAGTTAGGTTATTTTCTTGCATGTGTTGCATGTTTTTATTATTTCTAGTTCTTGATGTTTGTTTGTTCGTGTTTGTGTATGTTATTTCCCCAACTTGATCATTTCATGTTTACTTGCTTATTCAATACCCTTGTGTTGATGTATATTGATTGTTGATATGCGAGCCATGTATGTGTACAATTGGTGGTAGACTTAGCTAGTTCCGGTTCTTGATTGGGCTAGGTTATATGGTTAAGATGACATGTGGGGCATGTTGTTTTTATTTGTCGTATACATAGTGGTCATGATTCGAATTATGAGTGGCTACTCCTTATTTTTTATATGTTTGGTTTCCCTTGAATTATAAAAAAAAAGAGAATAAAAACACTAAAAGGGCGTCAATAAAAAAAAGAAAAAAAAAACAACACTAGAAGGGCGTTAATAAAAGGAAAATTGAACATGTGGACGATCGGGAGATGTGAGATGAGTGTACATCGTGACCATATGTATATTGATGAACTTAGTAACGGGCAACATTGCATCTTGATTGAGTGACCGAATACGGTTGAGTCTAAGTTTTGGTATGAAGGTATGAATGGTGGTTGGGCTAGCATGTTGATTATTGGTATGTATCGATGCTTGGGTATTGAATTTTGCTTGAGGACAAGCAGATGATTAAATGTGGGGGAGTTGTTTAATAGGTTTTTGTTATATTTTAGTGTGGTGTTTTGCCGTGTTTTATATGCTTGTCTTTTGGTTTCGTGTCGTTTTATTGTTCGTTTTATGCCAGTACGTTTGTTTTGTGATTTGTTTGTAGGAGTTGGAAAGGAGATGAAGATAGAGCTAGAATTGTGCTCTATTCATCCTGTTGACGAAATCAAGTGGAGCAGAAAGGACCGATAAAAGCACGAGGAGAAAAGCTAAGACGACGAGCTTTAAGCTAGGACCAGCGCCCGCTGCCGCTGGCCCTGCAGGAAAATCACGACAGAAGCACAAAACCAGCGACCGCTGGCTTCCCAGCGGCCGCTAGCTGGAAGTTCCAGCATTAGTTTAAACTTGTTTTTGGCGTCATTTTGGGTGTGGAACATTGAGATTAAGACAAGAACAGTTAGAAAATATTTAACTTACTTTCTTTTAGTAGATAGGATTTGATATTTCAAAAGATTGAGGGATTTTCTTACTTTACATTATGGATTCATAGTAAGTTAATCTTAATGGAGATTTCTATGGTGTCATTTTCATCTATGGTTGCCTAAATACATCTCTAGGGTTAGATTATCTTATTCTATGGTTTAATGTTTTGATTTGATCTTGAATGGTTGTTTGATTTGTGCTATATGAGTTTTGTATGCTTGATCATCATATGAACTCTTAGATATGAAATGGATTGTAATGAATTGTTTTATGTCTCAATTGTAATCAAACAACCAAACCTATTAATCGGATTCGTAAAATAGGTAATTGTGTTTTAAATTGGTATTCATCTTAAGTGTGATCTATACATGTAAGTGATAGGCACGGGTTAGCTTAAAGAACACGTAATTGATTAGCTAATCAACTTAGGAAAATCTAATTAGAAGCATGATTTGATCAAAGAAGCATTGAACCTAGATTTAAGATAATTGTCACCCTATACCTTCACTCTCTTGTTATCTCGTTTAGTTATAATTCTTATCTCAAACTGATTTAGAGTGTTCTAGATTGTTTATTTGATTATAGTACTTTAATCATTGCCTTGCATAGTCTTCCACGAGATTCGACATTCAGGTCGACTCTTTGCGTATTACAACTTCTTAGTATACGTTTTTAGTCAAACAAAATACAAATGCATAACTAAAAGTTACATTGATAGGCAACTTAATGAAGAAACGCGTAGGGATGCTGATGAATTTGAGTTTAAGTTTGAGGCTCTAACCGATTGTGAAACACCCTAACTCCAATAATAAATAAATAAACTAGATCTTTTGTTAAGACCTTTAAATGCGGAAAACTATATAATAATTTTTCTTTATATGTAACATGTACAACCAAAAAGGAAAATATTTGAACCAAACCAACATAGCAAAACTTTCAATATACATATTTATATCATGATAACAAATATCGTAATATATAATCCGTCCAAAAACTATAAGTCAACATTTTTAAAACATTTCCAAAATAAGAAGTACTTAGTATGCATGCAGAAACATAATGTACAATAACTGGTACGTCATTCGACACGCCACGCATCTCCGAACTCAAGTACCTGAAAATATTTAAAGTGGGGCATGAGCATACAAAAAGTATACTCAGTGTGGGATCATATGCTAACATTGTCCAAGTTAATAAAACGGTAAGCACATATGGTACCATGACATAACATAACTGATTCGCACTGTGTATAATCAAGGACTGTGACGTCCTGAACCCTATTTACGGGCTCCTGGCGACATAACATAAATATTGCGCAATAACTGAAGTGAGAGCAAAATGAGGCAGTTTTAAAACGGCCCTACTCATCACCAACTGATTTCATAATCACACATACGGCTAAACACATAATATTAAAATGGACAATAATAATCAACTGCATAACTGAATTAGATCACCACACCTTAACCTTGAACTGAAAAACGAGAAATTAAAATCTCAACAACGTCTTAGTCGCGCCGCACCTAATCATCACATGATATTGAAAGTTTAATTTATTAGAACCTATAATTATCAATAATTATAAATTTTAAAACTTAAATAAAAATTTAATAAACTAAATTTATGATTTAAACATTACATTCTGAATCTATTATTTATTAATTAAAAACATTCATATTCATATTTTTAAAAATTATTAATTTAATACATTGATTATGATACTAAATTATATTTATGAAATTAATCTAAATAATTTTATTTATTTATTATTATTATTATTTTATTTATTTATTAATAATTGATAATGTACTTGGATTGGGCTCATACCAATATTATAAACATCATCTAATACTTGTTCTTAAGAAGAAAAACGAGACAAGTAAATTAATTAATCTAAGGCCCAATTAACTAATTAAAATAATTTTAATAGGCCAACTCTAATAAATAAATAAGAAAGCCCATCAGCTAGTATAGAACCCAATTTCACTTCTTCTCCTTAATAGCCTTTAACCCCAATTCTCCTCCCCAACGCAGTAACACAGACAATCCCCTAAATCTCACATTTTATCACCCATTTCCTCTTCAACTCCGGCAGTAACCATGGTCGTTTCTCCTATTTCTCGACAAAACAGTAGCAATCCGCCACCGCCGCCGTACTGTTTTCCTTCTCACCCTTGTTTTCATTCTCTCTCTCTGCTGTATATGTTCTCTTCTCTCTCTTGGCCGAATGGCCAGCAACTCGAAGCCGCCGAAATCGTCGCCGCCCACTTCGTTACTCCTCTGTGGGAGTACAGCAGCAGCGCCGCAACCGAACTCCCTCTCCCCAGTTACCCGAAAAACCCGGCTGCCGTCTCTCCCCCTTCAACAATCAACTCCGGCGACCTCAAGTCCAACAAGACTCACCCTCACTTGCCCCGACTCAACCGACTCAATCAAGATTCGATTTTTTTTTTTTTTTTAGATACAGTGCGAACTATTTGTTCTATCCTTTTATTTCTTCCACTTACTCTAGCTTTATAATGAAATTTTCAGATTATGCTATTTAGATTACACGAATTCAGATGGAAACAATTAGATTTATGAGCTACTCTCTTTTGTTTTTTTTTTAAAAATTTTGTGATCAAATAAATCAGTAGATATATGGAAGAATTTTCATTAACAAAATAAGATACTTGGAGACTTACAGCTGAGACTATTCTTCCTCTGCGATTTCAAATGACTACGGTGAAGAGTGAAAAATGAAAGAAAAAAATGTACTGATTTGTTATAAAGTGAAGGTTCTTATGTGATATAAATATCTAAAAAGAGGCGGCGGAGGAGAGTGATAATATCTATAGAATATATATATATTGATCATTATCTACTAGGATATAGATTACAACATAGTAAATGACTTTCTGATTAATAATCCTAAGTAAAATGAATCTGTTGGTCTCATCTTAAATAAAATGGAGTGTTTTGGAGTTGTGGGCTTGTACTTTTACATTTTTCCCTAAAGCCCGACTAAGATTTACTTCTTATTCAACTATCTACTTTAAGTCTAACAATCTGGTTATGGAAATAATTAGTTAAATAAATATTGTATAAAATAAAATATTAACTTTCAAATTCTACATCATAAGATTAATACTAAAGTCCTTAACTAAATTTTATTCGTATATCTTAGACTAGGGGCGCGACCTCGACTAAAATAAAATAAGTTCGACATAAAATAAATAAATAAATATCACGAATAAAACTCATATAAAATTTCAAATATATAAATTATAGTAATTTATTTGGTTCGGGTTGTGACAGATTGCACAATCTAGGTTTATTCATTCTTTTGTTTCCTACACCACCTGCAAAACTTTTTTTCCTCTTCTGCACCTTCCTCGCTAATCTTTCTGCCCTCTCAACATAAAATGAAAAAATCACTCCAGAATTGAACCTCAAACCAAATCCTCAAGTGAATATGTCGATGGAAACACGCAGAGTGTTGTAATGTGGTCGGAAGCATATCAAAAAGACCGATTGGAAACAAACTAGCTCCGTGATTAAGAATCGATACTCCAATTCCTTTGATTGCAAACCGCGATTAGGAATCGATGCTCCAATTCATTTGTGTGCATGTGCGTCACTGTGAGTTAGAGAAATTTTTTTGTTATTAATTAATTATTAGAAATATCTCTATTTTACTTTTAGTGACAATAGAATTTTTACTTAGAAATGATACTTACATGTAATTAGAGTACTTTAATACTCTTGTTAATAGTTTGTTAAACTTTACAATTAGTGAGAGACTTAGAGTAATAATACTATCACTAATTTTTTTGTCATTAAAGCTCCCCTTTCTAGTAGTGAACTACATGGTCTTTAAAAATTTTCCATTGTTTTGCTGAGGAAGAGAACAATGTGCACATCATTGTATCACTCTGAAGAAGCTTCTAGCTTTTCTGCAACTATTTGTTGTATCATATATTGTCAGAGTAAGACTGTGACAACCACATGGGGTTTAAAAAGCTCTAGGGTTCAACTTAAGTAATCTTTTTGTACTCCTTTATGTCTTCCACTCATATTTGATCCATTGTTGTACTCATGACCTCTTATATCATCCACGTCAAGATCAAGTTTCTCATGTATTTTTATAAATTGTGTAGAAAGCGCGAGTCCAGAAGTATCATCCAGTTTCAAAAATTCAATCCAAAATTTTTCTAAAGTTGGTGAATCTATAGAATTACATCCACACATCGTATAACTAAAGACATTTGCTCTTCGTGGCTTGAATATGGATACAATCAAGTATGATGAAATAATATTTTGTATGTTTGACATTCTTTATAATTGCACTTCTAACTTCACCTGCTAAGAGTAGAATAAATTTAATAAGCGAGAGCTTCTAGTGTTTATAAAATTATACATCTTCCATCATATTTATTTAGATACAATTTTTTTTATTGAGTTATCACATTTATTTAGACATATTTACTTAGGTATCGTTTAATTGAATGATAAATTAGATTGATAAAATCTAAGATTAAGTATTTGAAGGATAATATTATTAAATTAATTCAAAATAATTATCCATCAAAATAAACATAAGATTAATTTTATCAATATTTCTTATAAACACCACCTTATTTGACAAATTTTAAAGTATAAATAATTTCTTTCAAAAATCATAATTATTAAATATTATTTTACGTGTAAAACATAAATGCGTTTGAATAAGGGGGAGGATGAGAGTAATATTTTGTCTATTCACCAAAAGAAATGACTTTTCAATGTTATGTGTATACATACAGTATCCGTATTGAATTGATCGATTAAGACCCATTTGAAAATTGAGCTTCACATTAAATGGCACATACCTTATCAATAGGTGTAATGCGACAGGATTATTGTTATTCTCGACCACATTAATTGGGGTTGTTTTGAACAAGTCAAATATCGATGAAATTTTTCAATGGTTTGCCTTTTCTTTCTTTTTTCTTTTGAGATGACGAAAAGTATGTTTTTTGTAGTTGCTTACCACAGTTTTTTTTATTTGTTTGGCATTTTTTAGTACGTAAAATTTACTACTAAATCCAAAATAGGTGCAACCCAATTACAAAGTGCAAATATATTACGAGAATATCACTTAAAAGTTACTATAATTCAACACACAACATAATAATACAAAAGAACAAGACCTCCACTAAGATCATAAGTCATAACTCATCAAAGACATGAGTTGAGTTGCAAATCGAAGTTCCTAGCCTATAACAATATATTATAGGACAAAGATTGGAAATTCAAAAACCAAAATCTATTCTTCCCTCCGTCTCAATTAGTCTCAATTAAGATGAGTCATATTCCTCTTTAGGTCGTTCCAAATGCGATCAATCATTTCAGTTTTAGAACACTTTTATCAGGGTAGATTTACTATATGGCTACACTAGGATTCAGCCCAGTGCAAGCTCAAAATTTTCAATTATATAAATGTATATTTCTAAGGTTCAAGACAACATTAGCCTACCCAAAAAATTCAGATATATATGTATATTTCTAATGCCAATACAATATTAGCTCATCCGAATCTGCCCCCGACCTTTATTATACACAAGTCTAAATAATCTATATGCCTATTATAACTTTATATTATTTTCAACTATAAATATATACTCTTTAATTATTATGTCCAAAAGAAATACCTCGTCTTAATCAGGAGGGAGAGAGTATTAACTAACTGAGTTAATTTAATTTAAAAGGCTTCGGAAAATTTGAAAAAAAAGTGAGAACCCAACAAATAAATGCATATGAAACTAATTCCACCACTTTCCATAAATATAACATATCATTTATCATATCTCGCTTATTGAAAAAATTAATTTTGAAAAATATAAAATCTATAATTATCTACTTAAAGTTATTGATAATTCTCAACTATTTAATAACATATAATTAAATATATAACCATAAATTAATTAAAAATTATATGAGCTCAGAATTAATTCAAATTAAATTATTACTACTCCTACAAAACCAATATTATTTTTCCAATGGAAGTTATTTGAGTTGTATACGAATCAAATAATTGGTTAGCTTTAAAATATGTGAAATCTAAGGTGGATTTTTTGGAATTGTTCAACAAAACAACAGTTATAGACTTGAAATCATTTGTAAAAGAAAATGTTGTTACATATTCTCAACTGATTCAAATTATGGTTTTACTTGTTACAAGTAGGGTTAATTTCAATTAAGAAGAGCCATATCTAGGTAGTTATTAGCTTCCACAATTTAGACATTCGATAATCCCACGTGACATTGTTAGAAAAGGATGAAAAAGAGAATTAGCTCCAAATAGTAAAAGTATAAGTTATTTGGGAAAATGTTTGAATACCTAATTTCGTTTCAGGCAGCCTTCCACATACATTTTCAAAACTGCCTAATATGGTAACCTTCACCACAGAACTCACCAACTCACAAACATTCTCTATAGCTTGTCTGGGACGCAATCTTATTTGCAATAATTACACCAAAACAACATTATGAGTACTGCTTTGTAACTAGGCTATGTTTAGTACCGCGCCTATATTTAGTACCTAATATGATATTTATCTCATGATTAATAACTTATAAATATTCTAATTATTGAATAATTATCATAAAACAAGTATCATATGTTTGATACCAAACATAGTAATAAGATATAAAACTTTGATTCATCCATCTTGATTTGGCTGTAGTACGCTTGATGTCATGGAAATCTAAAATATTTTGAAGAATACAAACGAGATCCCCTATAGTTTATTTGTGTCTAGTCTTGTGATGTATTAAGAGAAGAATGACACGTGACATGATTAGTTCAAATGACACGTGACATGATTAGTTCAAGATTTATAAATATATAAAGAAAAGAGAGTGATTATATAAAATAAGCAAAAAAGATTATGAAAGATAAATAATAGCCACCAATATAATAATATTTAAATTTTAGTCATTTATAAAATTTTTGTACTAAAACACCCTTATAATTATTTTTTACATTTTTTAGTATGAATAGTATGAATCTTACTGAATCGTACCATTTATACGTGATACTCAGTTTTATTTAAAGTGTACATACGTATTAATCATATAATTAAATATTATTCATACATTTAATACAATTCATACCATTCGTATAATTAAAATTTAGTAGAAGGGTATTTGTAGTAATTCACATTCAAAATGACTAGAATTTAAATACTTTTATGTTGATGACTATTATTTGTCTTTTACAATCTTTTTTGACTATTTGTATAATTAACACAAGAAAAAATATATATTGAATCTTAAACCATTAATTATGATATTTGTCACTCTCGTATTAATGCATGTCACAAGTTATGCAATAGAAGATCCAGAATATTGTAAAGAATATAAAAGATGTAATCTAACAAAATAACATATTCTTTATGTTCATAAAATTGTTACCAATTTTTTAATTTTGGTATGTTCCATGAAATTATCATTTATAATTCTTTTTTTTTCTTCGTATAAGTGATGTTCACTCATTATATATAAGTCAATTAATAACAAATAAATAGAGTGAAATTCAAATTACAATCCATAATATAAAACTGCTCTCTTATATACGAGGATCACCATTTAACATAATCGCAGTTGGTATGACATGATATACAACATAAATAAATAATAAATTTTGGTAAATGTTTATAAATTTTTATTTTCTAACTATTATTTATTGATTAGAGTAAAATTTAGTAATATTTATTTTATATAAAAAATAAAAAATAATAAAAACTATAGTTTGTATACTTGTCAGTCATTAACACGGATAGAATAAATATCTTAAAACATCTCAAGTTACTATCTTAAATTTTGTGGACGGAAAAATTAATAATACAGTCCATTTTTCATTGATTACGTGGGCCAATGTATATATAAATGCAACTAAGTAAGTCAAGTGAGAAATGTAAACCAAAATACACACAAAATAAATTAAAGAATAGTCACAACAGCCGTCAATACCATCCAATGTGGAGTCAACTCTATACGCGCAATTTGAAACCCAAACAATACCATGCCATGACCGTTGACTGTTCAATTCAATCCCAAATGTTCCCACTCTTCATAACACTCCCAGAATTCATTCTAATTTTAGGTTTTCACAGTAATTACTTTGCATGCACACAAAAATGCATCCCCACCTCCATCACCACCTCTTCCTTCTCCTCTCCCTCTCTTCCCTCCTCACTGTTCTCTCCGATCTCGCTGCCGACACCTCTGCCCTCCTCCGTCTGCAGGCTGCCGTTGGCGGCCAAACAATCCGCTGGAACGCATCCGGCAACGACGCCTCACCTTGCTCGTGGCGCGGCGTCACGTGCAGGAACACCACAAACGGTTCACGCGTCATCGAGCTCCGCCTCCCTGGCGCCGGCCTACGTGGCACGATTCCGTCAAATTCTGTTGGAAACCTCATTGAGCTCCGGTCGCTTAGCCTCCGCATCAATGCGCTCTACGGTGAACTCCCGTCCGATCTGGCTTCGTGCACTCAGCTGAAGGAGATCCACCTGCAGGGGAACGGATTCTCCGGCGAGATTCCGGGGAGTTTCTACAGTTTGACGAAACTATTGCGTGTGAATTTCGCCGGAAATAACTTCTCCGGGGAACTTTCCCCTCAGTTCGAAAACCTCACGAATTTGACGACTTTGTATTTGGAGAACAACGAATTGACCGGACGGATTCCTGATTGGAATCGCCTTGTTAGTCTCAGAAACTTCAACGTCTCCTTCAACGACGGAGTAACAGGATCGATTCCGTCGAGATTACGCAGTTTTTCTAATAGATCATTTTTAGGAACCTCTCTGTGCGGTGTACCTCTTCCTTCGTGTTCAAATACCGATGGAAGCAAGCTCTCGAATGCAGCCATATCTGGAATTGCAGTAGGATCATTCGTTGCGTTACTTCTAATCATCTGTGTTTCCTTCATTCTGTGGAGAACATACAAAAGCAGAAAAGTCCTTCCACAGAGGTCTCCAATCCCTCGCTCCCCTGTTGCAACAGTAACAGAGCAATACAACGATATTTCCGATCGTAGTGCGGTGGTGAAGAACAGCGGCGGCGGAGGCGACGGATTGGTGTTCTTCGGGAAAGATGTACACATTTTTAGCTTGCAGCAACTGCTTAGCGCTTCAGCTGAGGTGATGGGAAATGGAACGGTTGGATCCACTTATAAGGCGTACTTCGAGAGTGGAAGTCAAGTAGTTGTGAAGAGACTGAAGAATGTGTGTGTTTCAGAAGCTGAATTCAGAGCAAAAATTGAGGAGATCGGATCACTAAATCACCAGAATTTGGAGCCTCTCAGAGGCTACTTTTATGGCAGAGAAGAGAAACTTCTCCTTTACAAGCCAATTCCCAAAGGCAGCCTCTTCAATCTTCTCCATGGTTACGGTAAGCTTAACTAAATTAATCTATTTCAGACTTCTAAACCTCTTAATTAAATAACAGAGATATCAATTTCTCACTCCACAACCATCGAATTATCGAATCAACAGGAGAAAACAACCGATTTCTGTCGTTGAAAATTAGGGCAAAAATTGCGATTGGGGCGGCGTCGGCGATTGAGTACCTCCACTCCACCGGTGCCCCACACGGCAACATCAAATCGTCGAACATCTTCCTCACTGAAGACTACCGCGCGCGAGTATCGGAGTTCGGACTAAATCAGCTCGTCTCCTCCGCGTCCGACCTCAATGGCTACCGTGCGCCGGAGGTGGTGGACACGCGCCGCAATTCGCAGGAGGCGGACGTGTATGGGCTAGGGGTGGTGCTTCTGGAGCTGCTGACGCGTAGAAATCCGGATATGGTTTTGAGGGAGGAAGGTGTGGAGCTGCCTAATTGGGTGCAGACGGTGGTGGAGGAGAAGGGGACGAGTGCAGCCATAGATCCTCACCTGCTTACCTCGGAGGAGGAGGATGGAGTGGTGGAGCTCTTGTTTGTCGCGCTTTCCTGCACGTCGAGGGATTTTCACAGCCGGCCCGCGGCGAATGAAGTTGGGCGGCGGCTCCGTGCAATTTGCATATCCACATCTTTGGAGATCGACAATGAATGAGTTTTGTATTCTTTGGTTTATGTTAACAGCGGTAAGTACTTATGTGGAGAAGATGATGGCCTCTTCCGTTTCTCCATGGTTATTTATGAGCGTGTAAGTAAAGCTCACATCCTTGTTAGTTTTAGTTGTATGTATAATTGGTTAATAAAAATAATTAAGTTAATTTAATATTTATTTTTATATATACAAGATAGATTTTTCAATTTTAAAAATTTATCCTTCATATACCAATTATGTGGGTGCGGGGCATGATATTTGATGGACAATTACAAATTTTCGGATTTAAGTGAATTACCTAAATATCGGAACTGTTATCCGGAATTACTCACTTTTAAAGCATTATATTAAATTAATATTTTCTAATATGATTAATAACTATTAATTTCATTGTTGTAGCATTATTTTCTTATTTCATTGTCTTATTAAATATGTTTATGAAATTTTTGACCGAACACGACATAAATAACGGAACATATGAAATACTATATTTAGACGATTTTTCATAAAAAGACAAATATGACACATGCATTAGAATTGTTGAAAATCAAATTTTGAAGACAATGGATAATGCGATACCCATTCAAATTACCGACCGGGTATTAGATACGCAAAAAAGGTAGAACAAGATATGAGATCGGGTACTGAAATTTGCCTTAAATGAGTATGAATATCCGATAATTTTGTATTTGGGTACAGAGCTCGTCCTATTTAGCCACTCTGAATGAATGATATGATTTGTTCTAAAGTAATAATAATTTATGTATATTACTAAATTTATTGCTAGAATTTATATTGTATTAATTTTTTTGTTTGATTTTGGATATTGATGCTTTTAACTATATTACCTATTGAATAATGAGTACTTGAACTACGATTGCAAACTATTCCATGAAATGTCTCACTCTTTAAGATAAATGGTGTAGATGGTGATGGACAAGGTAGAACAAGGAAAAGTGAATATCAGGGTCAAGCACCGACTGATGAGGAGCAACAGCCGCCGAGGAGTGGAGTGGTGGAGATGAGGGTTGAGCGAAGCGCGATATAGAGAATGAGATATTAGGGAAACACTAGATGAATGTTTGATCTGAGTGGTAGCTCTAGATAATAGGTTACCTTAGCAATACAATCCAACACAATAAAAGGACCAAAGTATTTTTACTGAGCTTATGGGAAGCCCTACGGCTCACACTGGACTGCCTATATGGCTGAATCGGAGTCTAAGCAACACCGAGTTACTTGAAACATTTATCTCACGAAGGTTTTTATAGCCTTTTGCTTTCTACGGTTCTGCATTTCTAATCATTCTTTTTTAAGGTTGCCAACAACTTATTACTACAATGAAAACTTGTATTCTACCAATACTCTACCCAACACAAAAATTCTTTCTAGCGATGAGGTTGATTAGAAACGAATGATCGTAAGTATTTCTCCAAAACTCCAATTAACAGCCTTCGTTTGTCCATAAATTTGCGGATGGTAAGTCGTACTATTATACTCCCTTCGTCCCACTAAGTTTGACATATTTCCCTTTTTGGGACGTCCAACTAAACTTGACACATTCTAAAAATAGTACTCCCTCCATCCCGCTAAATGCGGCCACAAAGGGTTCGGCACGGAGTTTAAAAAAGTAAAGTGTTGTGTTTTAAAAAAGTAGGAGTGATGTATTTTAAAGGTAAAATTGTTTCTTTTTTGGGAAAGTGACCACTTTTAGTGGGACGACCCAATAAGGAAACATGGCCACATTTAGCGGGACGGAGGTAGTAAAAGTTATCTTTTCAAAAAGGTGTGGACCCTACCACCTTTATCACTCTTACACTACTTTATACACTCTCCTTAATAACGTGTCGGAAAAAAATGTGTCATGCTTAGTGGGACGAAGAGAGTACTATTTAGAGGGTGTTTGACTAAACTTATTTTAAAGAGCTTATAAGCTCTTAGAGCTTTGCAAGAGCTTATAAGTTGAGAAAATAAGTTGGGGTGGAGCTACTTATTTTTGGAAGAGCTTATAGCACTACAAAAAATGCATTATATAGTAACGGAATAGTGACGGAAAATTTTTCCGTTTCTAAATTTTAACGGATCGACAACGGAATTGTTACGGAATTTTTGTAAAATTTTAGTAACATAATTAATGACGGAATTATCCGTTATTAAAAATTTAGTAACGAAATTTTCCGTTACAGTTCTGTTACTAAAATAGAAGAAACCATTTTAGAAACGGAAATTCCGTTACAATTCCGTTGTTATATATAGTAAAGGAATATATTCCGTTATTAAATTTTTTAGCAACCATCGATATTACTACGGATAAATCCGTTAGAAAGCCGTTACTAAAATGTTTAGTAATGGAATTTCTTGTTTTAGTAACGGAAAAATTCCGTTGCTAAAATAATTTTTTTTTGTAGTGTAAGCTCCAAAAGCTTATTTTTGCAACTTATAAGCTCTCAAAGAACTTAATTTGTCAAACATTTTTAAGGAGTTTATAAGCTCTCAAACAACTTATAAGTTCTTTTAAGGAGCTTATAAGCTTAGCCAAACACTCCCTTAGTGTCAAGTGTCATTTTTGTAAATTTTGAAAAGTTTTTTACTTAGGGTCCACGGGTTTTTGAGAATTTTGCAAAATGTTTTATAGTCGGAGTCTCTCGATTTCTAGTCTCTCGTATTTAATTACTTTCTAATTTTCAATTCTTATAATTCAAAAAATTAAATAAATAAATGAATTTACATTCGAAAATAAATACATTATCATTAATTAAAAATGTATTATATTTTAGAAAATAAAATTACATTAATTTAAATTTGAAATAAAAATACAAAAAAATAATAAACTAAAAAAAATTCTAAATAACTGAATCAGACCTAAATTTATTTGATTAAATCATGTTCAAGTATGACATGAGCACGCCAAACGCTCCATGTACTCATTAAATTTATCGTTGGCATCACAAGTTGGTTATTCTTTTGGAGTTAAGGAGCTCGCTTTGGTCTCGGGTGCCTAATTAGTCGCGTGTGGACATTCGCGTCTTTAATAATCATGTTGTGTATAATAATGCAAGCATACAAGATGTTGCTTAAATTTTCATGAAACCAAAGGCAAGTTGGATCTTTGATAATTGTCCACCGAGATTGGAGTACTCCAAATGCTCGTTCGAAGTTCTTGTGTGCCGCTTCTTGCATAACCTTTAAACGAGCTTGTTTCTCATGAGTGAACGTAGATATTGATTTCATGAATGTCGTCCAAGATGGATAGGCATCGTCCGCTAGATAATAAACCATGTTGTATGTGTTGTTAGCCGTGAAGGACACACGAGGCGCTTTACGTCGTTAAGTACGAGAGACTGGTTGAGCATGTATATGTCGTTCGTCAATTCGGCAACACCAGAGAAAGCTTGTCATATCCATAGATCTTGAGATGAAATGGCTTTGAGCATGATCATTGGGTGGCCTTTGTTGGTACAAGTATAAGCCCCATGCCACGCCACCAGACAATTCTTCCATGCCTAATGCATGCAGTAAATGCTACCGAGCATGCAGGGGAAGTCGTGTTTCTCTTAATAAAGCTCCAATAGACGTTGGACATCTCCTTGGTTGGGTCGCATCAAATATTGAGGTCCAAATGCCTCAAAAATGACACGAATTTTTTTTTGAGTCATTCGATGCCCGTTGACTAGACGACGCAAAGATACTCGTCGTATTTGTTAGATATTTAAAGTCTGTTGTTATTTGTATTGTTGACCTAACATGTGTGTTTTTGTGTTTCTTCACAGGATTGTTGTCTTAACTCGTGACTCAACATAACAACTGGTGTTGACTTAGCGTACAGCTCCACAGTCACGTGGAAGGCTGACTCGGTATTCTTGAAAGACGCACGAAGACTTGAAGGACGCACGAAGACTAGAGAAAAGATCAAGTCGTACTAGGCAGTTGAGAGTTTCATGCTAAGTGGAAATCTGTTCCACAAATCTCGGAGTCAACAACAGATTGAAGTAGTTCCACAATTCCAGGCAGATTTGCGGAGCCCAACAACTGAACTGCGAGAATTGTGGAGATATGGGCCGAACAGTTGCTATACTTATGGATCCAAGCCCATGGAGTCTATCTATAAATACGAGAATCATTCATTCACTAGAAAAACGTTAGATAGACGATCTTTTGCAGATTAAGTTCGTAGTTTTAATTCTGTATGCTCTTAGTTCCTAAGATCATACATTTAGTATTTTAGTATTAGTGTTGATGGTATTGTTGTGCGCAACATTGTAATAGCTCAACATTTGTTTTGATTATTCTATTTGGCCGTAAGGCTTCCATGTAGGTTATTGATTTATAACCTACGCAAAAATTATCTCGGTGTCTTCTACTTTAGCTTCCGCATATATTCACTTAGAGTAGGTTGATACACTTTCAAGTGGGATCAGAGCCATCACTCGACACACTGAGTGTGGTCCTGACAGTATCACGACTCTAACACATCAATGGATCCAAACAATCTTGGAGTATTTCGGCCTCCGGTCTTGTATGGCTCGAATTACTCGTAGTGGAAGACACGTACCCGCTCATAAATCAAGTCGTTAGACAGAAGAGCGTGGATCTCTGTGGAAAATGGGTGGTCACCACCAAAACAAACTGATGAAGAAGGTGGTGTGGTTCCAATACCACAAAGCGCATGGTCACGTGATCAAGTTGAGGCTGCTACGCTCGATGATCGCGCACTCAATGCAATTCTCTCGGTAGTTGACATTAACATGTTCAAGCTGGTCAAGAACTGTACCTGTGCTTAAGATGCTTGGGACATCTTGCAAATGCACTGTAAAGGTGACACCAGCGTTAAACAGTCACTTCTACGTATTCTCGCTTCGCAATTTGAGAATATGAAGATGGAGGAAGATGAAGACATTTCCAGCTACACAAAGAAGATTCTTGACTTTTCAAATGAGTGTCAAGATCTGGGAGATGCGTTGAGTAACAAAGTTCTTGTCTCCAAAGCACTTCGCACTTTACCACCTAGGTTCGATATGAAGGTAACAGCTATTGAAACATCACAAGCTGTAAATACAATTGAGTTCATGGACCTCATGAACTCCTTCAAGACCTATGAGATGAATCTAGAGGCAAGAGGGACATTCACGAAGAAGAAAACGGTGGCCCTCACAGCAGACACAATCTCGTCACCTTTGTGCAGTAAGTTAACTGACATAATGGAGTCCAGTGAATCCGAAGAAGTGGAAGAAATCCATGAAGGAGACGATGTTGCCATGATCACCAGGAAGTTTAATCGAATGGTGAGAGGATTCAATCGAGACAAGAACAAAGAAAGACCCAAGGAGTGAGATGTGCCACGTCTGGAGTACTATCAACTCCCAAAGAACGATAACAATCAGAGAAGACCTCCTGCTAGGAAAACTCCTCACAACGAAGTGTTCAAATTTAGTTCCTCTAAACTCGACAGTGTACAATGCCATGAATGTAGAGGCTTCAGACACTTTGCAAATCAGTGCGCCAACACACTTCGAAAAAAGGGTAAGTCCTATTGGGTGTCCTGGAATGATGATGAGTACGAGTTCTTTGAAGACGTTGATGAGAGATTGTTCGAGAACATAGCACTGCATGTGACAATGACACCTCAGGACAAATCAGGGCAAAACGCTGATGCTGAAACTTTCTCTGAAAAGTATGATTCTAACTATTACTCTACACTGTTTTGTTTAAATGCCTCTGTTGATGATGCAGGAAGTGTTGAGGATGACATAGACCCTACATATAGTGAAGAATGTGATGACAATGCTTTCACTATAATACAAGGATTAAAGAGGTTGTATGATGAGCTGTTAGGAAAATGGAAACAACAAGCACGAGATCTGGTGACCTCAACAGCTGAGATAACACGACTCAAGGAAGTCTAAGCAAAACAGGAGGTATTGATCACACAACGTGACATAGAGCTCACCAAAGTGAAATCCCAACTTGAAGAGGCACAGCTGACCATTCGCAAGTGGAATACTAGTACTTATTCGCTTCAAGAGATCATGGACAGCGCAAACCCAAGCAAAATGGGCCTTGGATATGCTGCACCAACTGTGTTCTGTCGTGGGTCCACATCGACAACAGACCCACCAACACAGACAAAGCAAAACACCTCTCAAGCAGGAAAAGGTAAGAAATGTAAGAGACGTAGAAGGAAATATATATGTCATTACTGTCTCAAACCAGGGCACATAAAACCTTTTTGTTATCAAAAGAAAAGGGATGACAAGTCATACTCTGCGCTTCCACAGCAACCTAAAATGATATGGGTAAAGAAAGCTGATCTAACATGTAATGTTGTGTACACAGCATTGAAAACTAACATTTCAGGTTCTTGGTACTTTGACAGCGGATGTTCACGTCACATGACTGCTAACAAAACATTTCTTTCCAACTATGAGACTTATGATGGAGGAAATATTTCCTTCGGTGGAGGTTCAAAAGGTAAAATCATAGGGAGATGTACACTTAATGTTCCTGGCTTGCCTGCTTTAACAAATGTGTATCATGTGCAAGGACTTATGGCAAACTTGATTAGCATAAGTCAATTGTGTGATGGTTACATGCTTGTAAAATTCACTAAAGATGCATGTGAAGTTTACAATAACAGAAACTTGTGTATCATGACAGGTCAAAGGTCATCAGACAATTGTTACATAACTGATAACCTAAAATGCAACAAGGCTCAAGTTGATGATGCTATACTCTGGCATAAACGATTAGGTCATACTAACTTTCGAAATCTTGGCAGATTAATCAAGATGGATGCAGTTAGAGGTCTACCCAAACTTGGGAAGGCAGACCAGATTGTCTGTGGAGACTGTCAAAGAGGAAAACAATTGCATGCGTCACACCCTGCTCTACAGCACCATGAGCAATATTTTGGAACAAACCGATGATTTGAACTTCGGCATATGGATCTTGTAGGACCCATGGAAGTTGAAAGCATTGGTGGTAAAATGTATGTATTAGTTGTGGTAGATGATTTTTCCAGATTCACATGGACCTATTTCTTACGTGAAAAATCTGAAACATTTGAGATGTTTAGAAATATGTTTGCTCGTGTTGCTAATGTATTTGATGCTAGAATATCTCGTATAAGATCTGATCATGGCCGTGAGTTTGAGAACTCACAATTTACAAGTTTCTGCAATGAAAAGGGAGTATGTCAGGAGTTTGCGGCACCAAAAACTCCACAGCAGAATGGGATGGTTGAACGCAAGAATAGGACCTTGATTGAGATGGCAAGGGTTATGCTGAGCTCAAAACAAATGGCGAAACGTTTTTGGGCTGAGGCAGTAAACACCGCATGTTACATTAACAATCGAGTCAACATTCGACCAGTCACATTCAAAACGCCGTATGAGCTACTTATGGGAAGAAAACCTAACCTAAAACATTTTCATGTTTTCAGGTGTGTATGTTTTATCTTAAATGATCGTGAGTATCTAACAAAGTTTGATGACAAGAGCGACAAAGGTGTATTTGTTGGGTACTCAACAAACAGCGTAGCTTATAGGGTATTTAACCTTCGCATTAAGATAATACAAGAATCTGTTAATATTGTCTTTGATGACGCAGGTGATATGAACAAGGAGATGGAAGCAGAAGACGACGTATATCAAGGGGGAGTTGTTTTACCTCCTGTTGAAGCTCAAACTGCTCCACCTAACACAACATCCAGCAGTGATGAGGAAAACAATGCTACACAACAGGAACTAGAAGACGAACAAGATGAGGTTCAAGAGGTTGCTCACCGCAGAGAACCTCCGGGAAGAGTTAGAGAAAACCATCCATTGTCTCAAGTTATAGGAAATGTTAAGGATGGTGTTCAGACTAGACGTAAATAGCTGATTAACTATAGAGACATGGCATGCTTGTACTCTGTGTGCTCCACAATTTCTGGTGTAACATGCTTCGTCTCCAAGTTTGAACCAAAAAATGTCAAGGAAGCATTGACTGATGAGTTCTGGATAAATGCCATGCATGAAGAACTAAATCAGTTTGTTCGTAGTGATGTTTGGTACCTTGTTCCCAGACCAGCCAACAGAAATGTTATCGGCACAAAGTGGATTTTCAAGAATAAATCTGATGAGAAGGGAACAATTGTACGAAACAAAGCACGATTGGTGGCTCAAGGGTATACTCAAGTCGAAGGGGTTGACTTTGATGACACATTTGCCCCAGTAGCAAGACTTGAGTCCATTCGGTTGTTGCTTGCTGTTGCATGCCATCTCAACATCAATCTATACCAGATGGATGTGAAGGCAGCATTTTTCAACGGTGAACTCAAAGAGGAAGTCTATGTTGAACAACTCAAAGGATTTGAGGACCCTCACAAGCCTGACTATGTCTTTCGACTGAAGAAAGCACTATACGGTCTCAAAAAAGCACCACGTGCTTGGTATGAACATCTCACAAACTTCCTTCTCAAATACGGGTTTGTGAGAGATGCGGCTGACCGAACATTGTTTATCAAAAGGGAAGATCAATACATTCTTATTACTCAAATCTATGTTGATGACATGATTGTTGGTTCCACTTCACGTAACATGCTTAATGACTTTTCAGGTGCAATGTCCACAAAATTCGAGATGAGCATGGTGGGAGAACTCACATACTTCCTTGGACTTCAGGTAAAACAAGGACGAGATGGCATCTTCATCTCTCAAAGAAAGTATGCCAAAGAGATGATAAAGCGTTTTAACCTTGAAGGAGCCAAACACATGAAAACCCCCATGGGTTCTACGGAAAAGTTAACTAAAGATGATGCTGGAGAGGATGTTGACCCAACACTCTACAGATCAATGATAGGGAGTCTGCTGTGCCTAACACCCACTCGCCCAGATCTCATGTTTAGTGTATGTGTATGTGCCAGGTATCAAGCTAAACCTAAGGTATCCCATATTAAAGCTGTTAAAAGAATCATTAGGTATGTTGCTGGAACATTAGATTTAGGAATCTTTTTTTCTAAACACATGAATATGAGCTTGATAGGGTTTAGTGATTCTGATTGGGCTAGAGATGTGGATGATAGGAAGAGTACAAGTGGTGGATGTTTCTATCTAGGTAACAACATTGTGTCATGCCACAGTTGTAAGCAAAACTGTGTTTCCCTATCCACTGCTGAATCCGAGTATGTTGCAGCAGGCAGCTGTTGCACACAACTGCTATGGCTTAAACAAATATTTAGTGATTATGGCCTAAAAAATAATGACCTAGTTGTGTATTGTGACAATATGAGTGCTATAAACATTTCCAAAAATCCCGTTCAACACTCAAGGACAAAGCACATTGACATAAGAAACCATTTCATTAGAGATATAGTGGAACAAGAGGTGATCAAGCTTGAGTATGTGAAAACGGAAAAGCAAGTTACTGATATTTTTACAAAACCCTTGGATCATGAGAGATTCGTATACTTACGAAAGTCTCTTGGTCTTTGTTTTTGTCATTAATAGAGTGTGTTGTGCTACACCCATATTCATATCATTGTTATCTATATCAAAGGGTGTAGCTTGTGTGTCTAACTTGCTAGTATAAACATCTTAGTCAAACATGATCTGTCTACGGACACCTGGTGTTCTTTTATATATGTTTTATGTACCGGTGTGGTAAACAATACAAGTAGTTTGGGGGGCACGGCGTTCGCTGCGACGATGCTACCTTACAAAAGGATTGCAACTGCGACCGCTTTCTAGGGTGAAAGGCTAGGAGCACGGCGTTCGCTGCGATGATGCACTCTACGCTCACTAACCCTTGGATTCTTGTAGTTTTGCACCTATTTTATCTATATGAACCGGGTGAAAGTTGCAGAGATGTTAACACAACAAAGCAAGTTAGACTGGTTTATCAAAACGTTGTTCTCTAAAAATGTTTCTCTCAACATCAGCCATTTGTGTTTTCTGTAACACGTACTCTAGCATTGACCTCCACATCGCTTATTTCTCTATTTTGATAGTGGGTTATAACTGTCGGGTAGCGTGTTCTTGGGGTTTGTCAGGGTGAAAATGAAACGGCATAACTTCTTTTTAGTTGAACTGTCGCCAAACTGTGTTCCATCATTATTTTCTCTGTCACACGAAACCCTAGAAACCACAATATCTCTTTCTCTCTCTCTCTCCCAAATCCGCTCGTATCCCTAGACTGATACGGTTTCTCAAATTAGAGTTAAAACAAAAACACTAGTCATTGTTCTTCCTCATCCAAAAACCCTCCATCTTTCTCTCCCAGAGCCTTCTCCCAAAAATTTCCCTGCGATGGCTACTCCTCCAACCCCCGACGTTACTGCTCTTCTGCAAGCACTCCTAGCCGCAAACCCTAACCTTCTCCAGGTCCTTCAACCAGCTCCGGCACTGCCCGCCGTCGAGACTCCACCCGCTGTAGTGGCGACTCCACCCGTAGCCATGGTGGAGACACCGTCCATCCAAGTTTCTACCGCACCCTCGCTGGTTGTAGAAACCACTGTTACTCCCATCGTTCCAAACACGGCCAAACCAACTGTGGTTCCGGCTGTTGAAGAATCTGGCCCTCCGGTTACCACTGTTGCCCTAGTTGAACCCGTACCAGCATCTCGACAATCCCGATCGTCATCTCCGCCAGTAGTTCCACCGCGGAAGCCAACAACCCGGGGTTCCAGACTGTCCACACACACCAATCTTTCCAAGAAATCAAAGATTCCGACTCCCGTTGTCGTTGTCCCAGATGATAGTGAGGATGAAGTATCTTCAGCTCCAAAGCGTCCTCGACTCACTGCTCCTGATGATAGTGAGGATGAAGTATCTTCTCCGCTGCCACAACAGCGAAAGGAAAAGAGGTAGTGCAGGCCCCGGTTCCCGATTCTGAGCCCTCTGATGCCCCGGACAGTCCCCTAGACCCTGCTCTCGCTCTCAATCTACAGTTCTACGATCAGATAGCGGCCGTCAAATGGAAGCGCCTCAGAAATGCTCCCTGCATCAGTGAGCGCACCGCGGAGGAGACGTAGTTCGATGAGAACAACTTGCTCTCTTTCTTTCGCTCCCGAGGACTGTTGGGTACCCTTTTTGAACTCCCTCCATTTGTTAAATCCATTATTCGTCATTTTTACTGCAACCTGCATCCGGAGTTTGGCAATCTCTCCTCCAAAAAATTTGCCAAAGTATGCTTTTACAATACTTTGTTTGATTTTTCTGAGGAAGCCATCAACTCTGCCCTCGGCTTACCCAATGTGGAGGGTGACATCGTCTCCAGCCTTGACGATGTTGCCAAACTCATCACGGGCGGCAAGCGTTCCAAATGGGTTCAACCAATGAAATCCTCCTGTTTGACCCATCTTTACTCTGGCCTCCACAAGGTTCTAACATACAACTGGATAATTTCATCCAATGTTACTGTTGTCACACAGCAACATGGAGTGTTACTATATCTTGTTGCGCTCAACAAGTCTTTCAACCTTGGACGGATTATTTTTGATCAGCTGGCCGCTCTGTCTGCTAAAACACAAATCAACTCTCTCTTGTTCCCATCTCTTATCTACAGGGTGATGGAACATCAAGGGTCCTCCGGCGATCGCCAGAACCCATGAGGCGGTTCCGGTTCCTGAGTATGCAATTCACATCTCCCTATTCAGCAAAAGCAAGGTTGCTGATCTACACTGGCGCAACCCTGATACACCCGTGCAGGGTACCTCTGGTATTCAGTTGCCACCACAGACTGTTCAACAGTTAATTGGTGCTCTGAATACGCTGGTTGCGCTCGTTCCTTCCCTCCAAGCCTGCCTGTCTTCACAACAAGGGGGAGAACCAGTACAAGCTGCAGCAGCAGGGGGCGAAGCAGCCACAGGAGGTGAAGCAGATGAGGAGGGAGCAGACATTGAGGATGAAGAAGATGATGGAAATGAGCGTCTGTGAGGATGACCGTCTGTGGTAAAAAACATTTATTTTTGTGATGTGGGGTTTGTGATGAGGGGTGCACCAAAAACAACAATTTATGTTTTTATGTGATGGATGTTGGATGATATTTTTGCTGCAGCATATTTTTTTAATGGGATGGATGGTGATTGTGTGCTGCTAAACATAATGAATGCATGTGTTGTTACTCTGCCAATATTGTTGCTATTGTTGACATACTTTGCAGGCAAACATTCAGGGGGAGCTCTAGTGAAGAAAAAGGTGTTGTGAAGAAGGCACAATAACAGGGGGAGTTTGTTAGGTATTTAAAGTCTGTTGTTATTTGTATTGTTGACCTAACATGTGTGTTTTTGTGTTTCTTCACAGGATTGTTGACTTAACTCGTGACTCAACATAACAACTGGTGTTGACTCAGTGTCCAGCTCCACAGTCACGTGGAAGGCTGACTCGGCATTCTTGAAAGACGCACAAAGACTAGAGAAAAGACCAAGTCGTACTAGGCAGTTGAGAGTTTCATGCTAAGTGGAAATCTGTTCCACAAATCTCGGAGTCAACAACAGATTGAAGTAGTTCCACAATTCCAGGCAGATTTGCGGAGCCCAACAACTGAACTGCGAGAATTTTGGAGATATGGGCCGAACAGTTGCTATACTTATGGATCCAAGCCCATGGAGTCTATCTATAAATACGAGAATCATTCATTCACTAGAAAAACGTTAGATAGACGATCTTTTGCAGATTAAGTTCGTAGTTTTAATTCTGTATGCTCTTAGTTCCTAAGATCATACATTTAGTATTTTAGTATTAGTGTTGATGTTATTGTTGTGCGCAACATTGTAATAGCTCAACATTTGTTTTGATTATTCTCTTTGGCCGTAAGGCTTCCGTGTAGGTTATTGATTTATAACCTACGCAAAAATTATCTCGGTGTCTTCTACTTTAGCTTTCGCATGTATTCACTTAGAGTAGGTTGATACACTTTCAGTATTGATTTGCAGTTCCTCCATTTGCAAGTTGTCATATTGCAACCATGCATTTTTGCAATGTCTTGAACCCCTATCGTCCGAGAGCATGCGTGCGTTGTTGTAAATAATCTTTACAGGTCTCCAACATGTGGATGATGCAGAGAAATAAAGATTTATGCATACGAAAATGACACCGGAAAATGTTGGCTCCTCTAGTTGAATTTTCGGAGAAGTAATCGGCATATAGACGTTCTCCGGCGGACTCTCGATCCCTATGCACATAAGCTTTTTTGTCCTTATGTACATGTTGGGAGGAGGGTGTGTTGGCGGATGCAAGATTCTCTCGGTCCGCCTCCAAGAAATTGGATGCTACTTCGATAGTATTTTTGACAATTTCATCATCGGATGAAGATGTTGAAGAAGACATTTTGAAGAAATTTTGTGAAATAGAAGAAGATATAGATTAAGTGGTTGATGAATTTGAAAAATGAACTGTAAAATGAATGGAATAAAATGAGATATTTATAGGTAAAAACAGAATAAAGAAAATAAAAAATAATGATTTTAATTTTTTTTTGAAAAAGAGGCATGGGAGTCCGAGCCTGAGCCCGAGCCCACAACGCTAACTCTCATCGCTGCTTGCCTCCTTAATCCGATCTCGCGGTCGAGAGACCGTCTCCGTGCCCGTGCCCGTGCCTCCATCGCCAAACTCGCATATGCTCTCGAACTCCCGGGAAGCGAGCCTTTGCCGAGGAATCTACGATGCACATATTATAAGGTTGTCACAATATTTATTAATTAAATGTGTATGAGACTGAAAAAAAAATATTAATTTTAGAGATGTATTAATTAATCGATAAATTAATAATTTATTAACTTAAAGATGTTTTCTATATTCATTTAATTTAAATTAATTACATCATAATTCATGAATTTAAGTTCAATTATATAGAGATATTAATGACTATTAAATGTTAGAAACTTGAATCATCTTATTTAATATTTAAAATTCATGTGTCTTCAATAAGAAATTGGATCATCTAATTTTTTTAATGTTTAAGATTCATATGATTTAATTAATGGTTAAGATCTACACGTATGTTCAATAAAAACTTGAATCATCTAATTATTTAATATTTAAGATTCATGTGTATGTAAAATAATAAATACTTATAAAAGAGTTACTATATATATAGCAAATAATTTGTAAGAACATACCAAAAAATATGGGTGTTAATCGGGAACCGGTACCGAACCGATACCGAACCGAGAACCGGCTCCCAAGTATCGGTTTTTCTGTATAAATCCCGGTTTTTGGTTCCCTAAAGTATGGAATTTACAGGTACCCGATTAACCGGTACCGACCCAGTACCGAATCGGGTAACAATTTATAATAGATTGTACTATTTTATATGAATTTTGGGCTATCACTAATGGACTATACTAATGGGCTCATGGGCTATGTACTATTTCTCAATTGAAAATTTAAAATAATAGGCTGAATAGCAATAGTAATAATACCTAATAATTTTAAATTTTAAATTTTAAAATACACCTCCAACTCCAAGTCACGCTAGTCGCATGCTGGAATGCCAACTCCAAACAAATCCCAGCTCGTCGCCGCCGCCGCTCAACAGTCCCAGCCCGTTGCCGCCGCGGCTCAACACTCCCAGCTCGTCGCCGCCGCTGCCCAACGCCCCCAACCCGTTGCTGCCGCTGCCCAACATCCCCAGACCGTCGCAGCCACTCTCCAACCCACCACCGCCGCTGTCCAACCCACGTCGACGCCCTCCGCCTATCCAGCCCGTCGCCGCCACAGGCTAACCCACACCCTCCGTGCAGCAACAACCCTAGCTCACATGTAAGTATTATTTCTTCTTATTTCATCTTCTTATTTACTTCTCTTTTGTTCTTGAATATTGATTGTAAAAATTTGTGTTTAAGTGCATTATTTCTTAGTATTAAATAATGACAACCACTGCCTTAATTTAATTGTACAGTATTAAATAATGTCGGCCACATTCATGAATCTAGCTTCTATTTTATATATGCTTATTAATTTATACCAGTTTTTGCACATTAATAACGTGGAGCTTCTGAGTACGTAATTAGTGCTTTTCGTTCCAATGAGAAGAATCATGAGATGGAGTTATAAATATATGTGGCTACATTTACTAATTAGTAGATGCAACTTGCAAGCAATTTTTGCACAGGGAGAATATATTGGAATTGAGTAAATTTTGAATAATTATATTCTGGTAGGATATGATGGCATTATCTTTTTGTGTCAAATTCCAAATTATTTGTGGTTGTTTTAGTATGCATATGTTTACATATATATTTTGATTTTAATTGATCAGTTATTATTTTATTACTTATAATAGATACTTACTTAATAGAGGTTGGTGAAACTTGATTCTTGAGGGGCAGAGGGTTGTGTTTATGAAAATGTCAAATGCAATTATAAATTATTGCTATCACTACAAAAAAAATTTAAACTGGCGACGGAATTGACGACGGAATCGTGTTCTGTCTTCCTCTGGCGACGGACTGACGACGGACTTTAACAAATACATCTAACGACGGAATGGCGATGGACTGGCGACCGATTTTTTGGCACGTAAGATGGCGCCAATGTGGACGACGGACTGCACGACGGACTGGTCCGTCGTCCGAGTTTTCCGTCGTGAGATCCGTCGTTAACAATTTAGTTTTTTTTTAATTAATTTTATAGCGGACGACGGACTAATCCGTCGTCCAGTCCGTCGTCCCGCCCTATTAATCGGGCAGAACACCCTTTCGCGAAATAGAACACCCACGCACCACTTTGAATTATTTTCTCCGGCGATTTGCTCCTCCCCGGCGATTTCGAACCTCCTTCCACCAAGGTATGTACATTTTGCCCTTTTCCCTTTCCCTATCTTTATCTATCTTGATTTCTCAATTTTGATCCGTTTAAAATCGTTTTCGGAGTAGAAATCCCCCTCGATGTCACCTCCGCCGCTGGAAACCTGCTCCGCCGCCGCTGCTGCTCCAGGTATGTATTCTATTTTTTTATTTTTTGTTAATTGTTGTTAGTTGTGTGATAGTTGTTCTTTAGTGTGATCTCTCCAATTTGAAGGATGTATGGTGTTCTTCATTATGCTTTTGTCGTTTTATTTATCGTTTCTAGTATTTGCTTTGATATCGGTATGATTATGCATTTTGTCATTTGCACGTTGAAGCTACTCAAGGCTTATGCACCATGATTGTATTATGCTGCCTTTTGTACGTATATTGCACCAATGAACTATGGCAAAATGACTCTTAGTAGAGAAAGATAAATTAATTAGGTTTGAGTTAATGCTGATTGGATCACTTGCTTGTTCTTTAGCATAGGATGATAAACTTTGTTTATTTCCTTTGTGCAGCCTGGTTATCTGAGGGAGCTTGTGCCGGATTCTGCACCTCTCCGCCCGGAATCATTGCAAGATGTTTTGGATGGTGACTGTTTGAGATATATTTGCCCTTCTTGCTAATGTATCATTAAAATTTGAAAATATAGCTAGTGCAGTAGGTGTTATATGAGATTTTTGGTGTTATCTCATACTCACTAAATTATTATAATTTACCAATACGTTTATCTTTGCAGATGTTCAGTCAAAAATATTACCAGGAGTAACACATTGGCAGAGCCCTGAATTCTTTGCATATTTTCCTAGCAATAGCAGTATTACTGGCTTTCTAGGCGAAATGCTTAGTGCTGGCATAAACATGGTGGGATTTAGTTGGATAACTTCTCCTGCTGCAACAGAGCTTGAAATGATAGTTATGGACTGGCTTGCTAAGGCACTTAAGCTACCTGATCAGTTCATTTCAACAGGTATGGGAAGCAGTTTGATCTGAAGCTTCAGCTTCATGTCCATTACATTTTTTCTAATATTTTGATGCAGGGTTGATGGCACCTGAAAATCTAAATAAATTTACTTGCTTATACTTTTCTAGTTTAGGATGGTGTAAAAAAATAGGATTGTAGTCTCGAGTAACTAGAAAGGGAAATGTAAAATACAGCATCTTGTTATGTAATGTGATGAATAGCAAGAGCAGAATTCTCTGAGAAAATATGTCTCTGCAAGTTATGTAATGTTCGCCACGATTGATTTACTGCATTTAAAATCTACTTCTAGTTTAGGATGGTGTAAAGAATAGGATTGTAGACTCGAGTAATCATTAAGGGAAATGTAAAATAGAACATCTTGTTATGTAATGACTGGTGAGTAGCAAGAGCAGAATTCTCTGACAGAAAAATATGTCTCTGCAAGTTAAGATTGATTTACTGCATTTATGACTGGGTATTTGTGTTTCAGGACAAGGTGGTGGAGTAATACAAGGAACTGCAAGTGAACCACTTGTTGTGCTTTTGGCTGCTCGAGACCAAGTACTGAGAAGGGTTGGGAAAGATGCCACTGGGAGGCTTGTGGTGTATAGTTCCGATCAAACTCATTCTGCGCTACAAAAAGCTTGCAAGGTGGTCAGATTTAATTTATGCACCAATAGAATGTCTTAAAGTATATTGGTATTAGATATTCATTCAGGTCCTACCAAATATATAAGTATATCAGGATTGGTGAATCATTTCATCTGTAGTTAGCATGTAAGCTTCTACCTGTCCATGGTTCTAGAAGCTGCAGAAGTGTTTGGTAAAGCCTTCAGTTTTTGGATAATAAATGTGCAACCCATATCTAAATAATTTTTGTTCAGGGTAGCACTTTCCTAGTTTTCCATTTTTCAAGCATTTTGGTAACTCAGTTCTTATATTAATTTTAAAAAAAAAAAAAAAGCTAACGACGGACTGCAGTCCGTCGCCACTAACGACGGATTATATCCGTCGTTAGTTTTCCGGCACCGTTAACGGCCGCCGGGAGAATCTGACGACGGAATTACAGTCCGTCGTCCCTAACTAAGGATAAAATCCGTCGTTAGTCCGTCGTTAGCTAACGACGGACTGTCTTTTCCGTCGTCCGATGGGCTAACGACGAACGAAATACAGACGGAAAAATTCCGTCGTTAGTCCGTCGCTAGCCTCCCGGGACGATGGATTTCCTATGCTAAAGACGGATTTTTCCGTCGCCAGTGGAGCTTTTTTTTTGTAGTGTATGATTATGATATAGTTATTTTATGCAGATTGTTATAGTATTCGAATGGAGGGTGGAGGAAATTATTTTCCTTAAGATCAAGATTTAGAAGATGAAGAAGAGAATCAATTAGAGGAGCATGAACTAACCGAAGGAGGAACCGGGAATACTGTTACGGGTGGTAAAAGATGAAGAAAAAAATGAAAGAAAAGAGAATTAAAATCTGATGCTTGGGAAGATTATACTATTTTGGAAAAAGGTGAAGGGGATCCTCCAGCAACTAAAAGGACAGGGTTATGCAACCGTTGTGGGACTCGTATTGTTGTTGATCCAGACACTAATGACACCTTGGGTTTGAGAAAACATACTATATCATGCAAGGCAAAGCAAGAGAAAAAAAAAAGATGGTCAAACGAAGTTAATTTTTAAAGCTGGTGTCGGTGAGGATAGTGGTACAGTATCACTATCAACTTGAAAATTTTCACAGAAGGAAGCTAGACTTGCATTAGCCGAGATGATTATCTTTGATGAGCTTCCTTTCAAATATGTGGAGAAAGAAGGATTTATGAAGTTTCTTGCTCGTGTTTGTCCAGAATTCAACATTCCGAGTAGAAACACAATAAGAGAAGACTGCGTGAAGTTGTTTGTAGAGGAAAATGAGAAGTTGAAATCTTTTTTCAAGAAGGAAGGCATGGGAAGAGTGTCCATCACCACTGATTGTTGGACTGCAATTAATAACACAAATTTTATTTGTGTTACAGCTCATTTTATTGGGGTTGATTAGAGGATTTATAAAAAAATAATTGGCTTTCCCAAGATAATTGGGCATAGGGGGAATACATTGGTATGGCCATTGTGGAGATATTGAATGAGTGGGATCTTAAGAGGCTCTTATGTTGCACTGTGGATAATGCAAGTGCAAATGACGGTGCAGTGAGACATGTTGGTAAGTTTATTGACTTATGGAATACCAATATGTTGGGCGGGAAGTACTTTCATTTATGATGTGTGGCGCATATCATTAATTTGGTGGTATTAGATGGTCTTGATGAAATTGGATTAGCTGTGAGGAGAATTAGAGAAGCTGTGAAGTGGATTAAGAGCTCGCCGATGAGATTACATGCTTTCTACAAATTTTCTGAAAGTTTTGGGAAAGATAAAAAAGGTTTGTGCTTAGATGTTCCTACAAGGTGGAACTCCACCTACTTAGTGCTAGAGTCGGCTGAGCCATATGCTAAGGCAATCACATGTTATGCCGGAGCACATTATCCTTTTGGGAATGATATGAATTCTAAGAAGTACAAGGATATAATACTCGGAGCACCTCGAGAGGAAGATTGGGTGAATGTGAGGAAGATGATCGATTTCTTGAAGATATTCTATGACTTCACACTCTTATTTTCGGGTACCAATTATATTACATCTCATTTGTTCTTCAAAGAAATGAGTGGCATCTTTGAGGCAATTTCTGACTTGGAGATGGGCCCTGATGAAGAAATGAAGTCTATGGCGAAAAGGATGAAGGAAAAGATTGGCAAGTATTGGTTGGAGAGCGAGGATTTGAATCCAAAGATGAACAAATTACTTTACATAGCGGCAGTACTTGATCCACGACAAAATTTGGACCACATGGAGACATGTTTGACCTAAGTTTATGGAGAAGTTCGGGCGACGACCTTATTAGTACATGTGAAAGAGCTAATGCATCAATTGTTCGATTTTTACAAGAGGCAAATGCATATATCTACTCCAGCAGAAAGTGGTTCTCCTTCTCAATCCCAGGCTTCTCAATTGGCCAATACTTCATAGCTACAACGTGCTCGAACTCGGCCTCGAGGAGGTACTAGTTGTATTATTCCTAAAAGAACTTAATCTAGTACTGATGATTTTTTTGAGATGACCATTTATTTTTCGGAACCACAACATACCAAGAGTGGACATGAAGATGATGATGAGGGTATGGACACATTTGATATACTTCAGTGGTGGTCGAAGGATGGTGCGAGATATAAAATTCTTTCTAAGATGGCAAGAGATATCTTGGCTATTCCGATATCCACTGTTGCTTCTGCTTTTAGTATGGGAGGTCGAGTGCTCGACCAATTTAGAAGCTCTTTGAATCCTGAGATGGTTGAAGCTCTAATTTGCTCTTCGGATTGGTTAAGATCAAGTTCTGCATTCCTTCTTGATGAAGAAGATGCATCAGAAGAACAACAACGAAAAGAATTTCTGCCAGGTATGCTTACTTTTTATATGAATTTTTTTTATCACTTCATTTCCTTTAATTTGTTAATTTGTTTAATATTTACAGTGATGAATTCTCTTGGTTTTGGTGGAGATAAATTGGGAGTGAGTGCAACTCATGTTGGCGATAGTTGCACTAGTACGTCTGTGATTAGTTCGGTGGGGTCGGTGATTAATCTTAATACCGGCCGCAAGGATGATGCTTCTTGATTATTGAATATTAATTGTGTTTTATCTTGGATATTTTCATATTATATTTTGGATGTTATCTTAAAATTGTGAACATGTTTACATGTCTTTTTGGTTGATCACTTGAACTTGGAAGTTGAAATTAATTTATATTAAAATTTTTATTTTGAATGTTTTTTTATAGAGGCATGTATTTTATATTAATCATGTTTATAATATGATTTGTGATTAATTTTAGATGTATTGAATTTAAATTAAATTTAATTTAAAGAAAAAAAATATATATATATATACATGTATGTTTGCATGAATTTAATTTAAAGCAATATATATATGTGTGTGCGCATTAATTTTTTATGTTGAAAAGTTGTTGCATAAGGCCTAATAACTAATAAGATTAAGAGTATCTTAATTAATTGTTTAAATCTTTATACGTTTCTATGTTAATCGGGACTTGCCTTCTTATATATTTAGAAATAATTTTGTCTAATTAAAAAAATAAATAAATTGGGCCTGCGGCCCAGCCAATAAATAACTAAGAGCCCCATTCAATTATTGGGCCTTGGCTTCCTGCAAATTTAAAACTAATTTTGTCTAGTTATAAAAGAAAAAAACAATTTGGCTAAGCGGCCCAGCCCAATGAAAAACTAAAACACCCATTATATTAAGTGAAGGACAAATCGGTTCCTTAATCGGTACCTAACCGGTCAGAAACCGGTTAACCAGTAGAACCGGATGGTCCGGTATCCGGTTTTAAAAAATCATAGTTTTCCGATTTCGGGTACCCGGTTAACCAGTACCAGACCGGTTGACACCCCTACCAAAAAATACAATGACTTCTCTTTTAAAAGGTGTTGAAAAAAAAGCCCATCACCGATCAAATACGCAAGTCACTATGTGAGTACAATAGAGATCATCCCATCCTCTCCCAAAAAGACTTGCAACACTGGCTTGATTATAATTTTCATTTGAAAGTTAGTCGAGGTACTATTTCCAACACTCCTAAGAGGTCATCTAAGTATCTTGATGTTAACTTAGAAAAATGAGTAGAAACAAAGAGACACATACCGAAAAAAGTTTCTAGATATGGAAAAGATTGTTTATGAGTGATTTAATGTTGGGAACCCTAATATGTTTAGTTTTGTTGATGGTCTTTCGAAACACACTTAGTTGTTTTAGGTATCAAACTGTTCTACGTGTAAAACAGATCACTAGATATAAAGTGAATCCT